>JACXGI010015698.1:0-17042 GCA_016801175.1 Esox masquinongy | reverse complement strand
TTTTCTGAGATACTGAATTTGGGGTTTTCATTAGTTGTCAGTTATAATCATCAAAATTAAAAGAAATAAACACTTGAAATATATCAGTCTGTGTGGAATGAATGTATACATTATACAAGTTTCACTTTTTGAATGGAATTACTGAAATAAATCAACTTTTTGATGATATTCTAATTTTATGACCAGCACCTGTATTTGTTCAGGAACTTTCGTGTTTTATTTGACTGGAAAAAATTTTTTTGCTAAAAGAGCAATGGGCTGGATTTGAACACATGTTTTGTCACATTCAGTAGCTACTTCTGTTCATGTGCATTAAAAGTGATTGGGAGAATGTGTCAGTGCACTTCATCCCCTTTATAAAGCAAGTGCACCATAGCTACTCCAATTATTTATTCATCGGTAGAGCAATGGATTAATAGCCTATATTCTGTATAGGTTCTTTTCTTGAAATGTCCATTTGCATTTTCTGGAGAACTAAGCATTTCACTGTTCGCTACAGCTACAACTGTTGTGAACAAAGAATGTGACAAATCCAGCTTGATTTTGATTTGTTATGGCTGGAGCTCACTAGGCTGCATTTGTTAGATTATGCTGAATACAAGGCAGTTGAATGGGTCTTTGAAGGCATCAGGGGATTGTATTATAGCAAATTATCCATCATATTTTAGCCATTATTTTCATTTTCCTTAACATTCTCAACAGCAAATGAAAAGTATGTAAGATGCGTGCGGTTGCGTGCGTGCGGTTGCGTGCGTGCGGTTGCGTGCGCGCGGTTGCGTACGTGCGGTTGCGTGCGGGAGTATTGGGAAGGCATGTTTGAATAGGTGTGTGTGTGTGTGTGTGTGTGTGTGTGTGTGTGTGTGTGTGTGTGTGTGTGTGGAAGCCAAGTCGCTCACTAATGTAGCAAAACTCTCTGCTTAGATTAAGGAAACATTGTTTAATGGTATTATGCAACGTTTCCATGAGTCAGGAATGTTAGGAAATTGGGGAAAATGTGCAGCTCTAGACAGTTTGCCATTCCCTCCTTCCCTCCTCTGAAGACCAAACTGACTCTTTCAAACTGCAAACAACTTCACCTTGCACAGTATTACATTTTTTGCCAGACTGCGTAAGCAGAGCCAGCTAAGAAAAGCGAATGTGACTGACTGACTGACGGACTGACTGACTCTTGTTAAATAGCGTAGTGGTTAGAGAAGCGGACCTGTGAAGTATAGGTCCCGAGTTCATATCTCCTCGCAGGCGAAGCGAAGTACACATTATGAATTATTCCGTACAGACGAAAACTTTGCTGGCTAAAACCTCCAGTGACTACATTATAGTAAGCCTGAAATAAAACAGTTTACGGTTATATTGTGACTGTTTCTGGTGGATTTTCGAAGTACGCATCCGTGCATGCGTTTTGGGTCAGGATAGACAAACACATTTGCTGGCTACAACATAGGCTACAGTAGTTACGTTATAGTGAGCCTTAACTAAAACTGTATACGGTTATATTGCGATTGTTTCTGGCATGGAAAAGTTCATCTTCAGTCTCGCTAGCAATTGCTCAATTCTTATGATTATTTCTAAGAAGTTAGTAGATACCAGTAAGCCTATTACTGGCTAATAAGCTGTTCAAACGGCCAGTGGCAAAAGCTAACAGTTCATAGATGCTAATTGTGGTGGAGGTAAACTTAGTAAGAAACGTTAGTCAGTTTAACACAATAGTGTTTAGCGACTGGTGAAATTTGTAAAGCCGTGGCGTTATGGTTAAAGACACTGTCTCTCACGCGGAAGGCTCAAGTTAGAATCTATTGTGAACAATGACATTTATTTATTTTATTTCCACGATTCTCTCGTCGTTCCACTTGATGAAAAAGATAGTTATCGTCACCTTTCTTGATAGTTATTGTATCAATGTCATTCACAAATGAAAGACTAAAGTACGTTGTTATGCCATGAAATGAAATGGCTTTGGCAGACTCGCTAGCAATTGCTCAATTCCAATGACTCTTCCAGTAAGTTAGTAGATACTGGTAAAGCCTACTACTGGCTAATAAGCTGTTCAAACGGCCAGTGGCAAAAGCTAACAGTTCATAGACGCTATTTGTGGTGGAGGTAAACTTAGTAAGAAACGTTAGTCAGTTTAACTGTATCAGTGTCATTCACGAATGGCCAATTAACTATTAAAACGGCCAGTGGGAAAAGAGGATTTGTTCATAGACACAAGAGGCTATACTGACACCCATCAAACGTAGAGCTCTGTGGTGTAGGGGTTAACGACACAGCCTTTCACAGGGGGGAGCGACCCGGGTTCGAATCTCAAGAGGGCAGTACTTTGTATTGCGGTCCGGCTGAACTAGGCTTGCCTGGTTTCTTGTTTGTAAACTAGGCACGTATCCCTTATTAGAAATGTTTGAAATGCACATGGAAAAAGTCTTTTTTTGCCGGACGCGTAAGTGGAGCTGGCCAAGATGAGTGAATGTCACTGACTGACTGACTGACTGACTGACCCTTGTTTAATAACGTGGTGGTTAGAGACGCAGAGCTGCAAACAATTATGTCCCGCGTTCGAATCTCGTCACAGTCAAAACAAATTATGCATTAGGATTTGTTCCAGATGGACAAAAACTTTGCTGGATACAACCTTCAGTAGCTACGTTATAGTAAGCCTAAAATAAAACTGTTTACGGTTATATTGCAACTATTTCTGGTGGATTTTCGAAGTACACATCCGTGGATGCTTTTTGGGTCAGGATAGACAAAAACTTTGCTGGCTACAACCTTCAGTAGCTACGTTATAGTGAGCATAAACTAAAATGTTTTTGTGCCATGAAATGAAATAACTTTGGCAGTATATAGTCCATCTTCAGTCTCACTAGCAATTTCTCAATTCTCATGACTATTCCAAGTAGTAAGTTAATAGATACTAGTAAGCCTATTACTGGCTAATAAGCTGTTACAACAGCCAGTGGCAAAAGCTATACATTTTATAGCTGCTATTTACGGTGGCGGTACCTTAATAAGAAATGTTAGTCAGTTTAACACAGTTTGAAATATTCAAACTTGGTGTGATGTTAATGCGTGATAAAGTTACCTAATGTCGAGATGCTATACCAACACACTCAATCGTATAGCACCATGACGTAGTGGTTAAGGGCACAGCCTCTCACATGGGAGACCTGGGTTCGAGTCCAGTGAGGGCAACAACAGTTATCACTTTTAATTGTGGGCCGGCTGAACTAGGCTTGCCTGGTTCCTTTTCTGGTTAATCTACAGGACACATTTTTCTTTTGGAGTTTCTTTTGGAGAGATGTGATTGGTTGACTCAAATCACATTGACTCAAATCATAACCTTAACCCTCACCTAACTCTAAACTTAACCCATTCACTTTTTCCTTTTTTTTTTCCTTCAGGGCATATCTAAAAAAAGGTGTTGTGTACATAGTTTTCTTCCTTCAGTACAGATCTGAAAAAAATCATGTCATGTACACACAATAATGCATTTTCCCATGTGCATGCTATTCTTTTCTAATAAGCAAAACCTGGGATAGTGTGTTGGTTCACCAGCCCAGAGAGACCTTTGACTTGTTCTTTGTAACTAGGATATGTTTACAGTAGTATTAATCTTTGTAGACGCTCAAGCGCAGCCTTTCAATGTGATGTAGTTCTTTTATCCTCTGTAACAGGCTCTAGCCAAGAGAGATTGCTGGCTGAGGTTCTGGTTGGATTTAGCAGCAGACTAGTTCCTTGGCCACTGGCAGTGCCCCGGTGTTTAGTCTGAAAGCTTTTCTCTTCATACGCAGTGTGTTACTGGCTCAATGCTTGGTGGTATAAAGATGACTGCTTGTCCACTTTCTTTTCTCTCTCACTTTGCCTCTCTGACTGTCTCTCACTAGATCTTTCTGGAATATTTCTGTGTCTCACTCAATCAGTGTTTTTCTTTCTGTCAACTTATTTTTAATTTGATTTTATTGGCATGATGTTTTAAAAAACATTGCCAAAGCGCACTGTTACAATAGACTTAGTTATTAATAATTGGAAATGACAAAATTTAAATCTCTCTTTCATATTCTATCTTTCTCTCTTTCTCTGTCACACACACACACACACACACACACACACACACACACACACACACACACACACACACACACACTAGATATTCTCTTACTCTCTCATTTTTTCTTTTAGCCATATCAGTTTCAATTCCATTTAATTTGTTTTGAGGCATTTTAAAACATATTGCAGAAGTTATTACCAATAAATAAAATTGCTCTAACACTTTTCTCTCTGTCTTTCTATTTGTCTATTAGTACTGTTTTACCACTGTGTGCCAAATGTCTTGCCCTTCTTGCTCTCCAGCTGTTGGGCTGTTGGCACGACTAATTTCTTTGACTGCTAGAAGACATAACATACCCCTAGGTTCTCTGTTTCAGTGCAGACTTTTCCAAGTCTCTTTTGTCAAGGTTTACTATTACATCATTTTTGAAAACATAATTTTTCATGATTACGACTGTAAACACTTGTGTCTTAAGCCAAGCACTCTCACAACACGTACGTGCAGCAGTCACACACGCAAGTGTATACACACCACACACACACACACATTACTCAATCTTCCTTATTTATCAGCAGAGAGAAACACAAACGTTTTGTTGCTGAGTAGCTCGGTCAGACTGAACTATACTAACGCCAGCTCTTGTAATCTATTGTGTAGTCTGAGAACCTCGTTGTGTAGTCACTTGGGTCACGTCAGCCAGGCAAAGTCAGACCACGGGCGAAACTAAATGTTGGAGAAACATTGAACAAACCTATAGTGCAGCTGAACCACAGCCTTATGTAACTGTCTTTTAGCCTGTCAATCATATAGCAAGCTTAATAACTGTTACTGTACAGGGCCCAAGGCATGGATCCCTTTATAAATAGGGCCAGAAATTTTTCCTGCTCCTAGAGCATCAAGGGTGAACCAGAGGGTTTGTTGACATCCCTTCACGGTTGAGAGAAGATAAAGATTACTTTTGAGGATTGCTTGGAAAATCCTTGTGGGCCCACTGGTTGCTCACACATCGAACTTGACCACACATTAACCGCTTCTTCCCTGCTGATCCTTCCGCTGTCTTCGACACTGAAACGTAGCATCCTACTTTCCACCCTCTCTCGTCTGGGCATCTGAGGCTCTGCTCACTCTTGGCAGACCACTCATACCAGGTGACATACCAGGTGACATACCAGCTGTCTGCTGCGCATCCTCTTACTACTGATGTTCCCCAAGGCTTGGTTCTTGGCCCTCTCCTCTATACACCAAGTCTCTTGGTTCGGCCATACCTTCACAACGTCTTTCCTATCACTGCTATATCAATGACACTCAGCTCCTTCCCCCTTTCTGACACCCAGGGCACTGACAAAACACATCTCTGGGTTCCTGATCTTCATGGGTTGACCCTCTCCTCTCAAGCTTAACCTTGACAAGACAGAGCTGCTCTTCTTTCACAGGAAGGCCTGTTTGCTCCAAGACATATCCATCATGGCTGACAACTGCACAGTGTCCTCTTCCCAGAGTGCAAAGAACCTTGGCGTGACCTTCAACAACATGCTGTTGTTGTCTGCCAACATGAAGGCAGTGACTTGCTCCAGGCGGTTCATGCTCTACAACATTTGTAGAGTACAACCTTACCTCACTCAGGAAGAGCAGCACAGGTAATTGTCCAGTTACTTGTCATTTCACTTTGCGATTATTACAACTCAGTCTTGGTGGGGCTCTCGGCGTGTGCAACCAAACCCCTGCAACTCATTCAGAATGCAACAGCCCGATTGGTATTCAAGTTCTCCCATGTTACGCTGCTCCTTCCCACTCTACAATGATTTCCACTTTATCCTCAAAACCACTTCAAGTCTATGGTTCATGGCTACGGTGCAACAAGAGGAGCTTCTCCCTAGGCAATGCTCAAACCCTACAGTTCCCGATTCACTCTTCTCAAACTTTTCTCTGTCCTGGCACCTCTGTGGTAGAACCAGCTTCCATTGGAGGGTAGAATAGCAGAGTCTCTACCTGTCTTAAATAAACATCAGAAAACTTACCTTTTCATAGAGTACTTAAAATTACTTAAAGTTACACTGCCACCAACTCTGTCTGTTGTTTTTGTTATGTTTTTGTTTAATGTTTATTATTTGTAATGTCTTCAGTGATTCCCTTTTATTGTAATCAGAGTGGCACTCTGCTGCTGCTAAATTGGGATGAGCCACCACAGAAAAACAAAATAAATTGTTGCCATCGTCTGAGCGACAACCAAACATAAGAAGCTAGCTAGCTAGCTAACTGTCACATCTCGATAGCTACAATCGCCTACAATAGATTAGCGTCATGCAGGCAACATTAGAGATTCTGCAGCAACAGTAAGACCTCTGGTTTTCGTATTCTGCCTTCAAAATAAAAGTCTCTGGTGAAACGTTATATAGGTTACATTCAACCACAACAATAACACTTCCGATTTTCGTATTTTGCATTCAAAATAAAAGTTTGCGGTATATATGTAGTGTAGTGTTAATCATCCTCCTTCCAGCTGCTAAATCCGAAGTGTGTATTTGCCTGGCACAGTGACTCTCATCTTCTTAAAACTAGTCAGATGTAGGTACCCACTTCAGTACCACTTCAGTGTTGTAGCAAACAACTTATCTAAATGCCTGGCTGTAGCATAACAAATCCAAATAAAATATGACTAGGCTGAGGGTGGATGATGATGTAATCAATGCTGCAGAAATACAATATTTATCCAGCTTAATGGTAAATGGACAGTACCTTCTTGTTCTGGGAGGGAGCACGGGGTTGACGTGGGGGGGTTCTAGGCCATTTTTTATGGAATGTGGTCCTTCCCTGCGGAAAGCAAACTTCACATCTTAAACTGCCATCGCAGTCTGAAAATGTGCTCACAGCAGGTACACACGTGTGCACACCTGTACTTACAGGCAAGCACACACATACAGTTGCATTTGGGCGCAGTTGCAATGCAACACACACACAGCCAACACAGAAAATCCACTGCTGTAAGTTGACTGAAAATGCACACATACAGGCTACAATCCACACCCATTATCACCTCGGTCTGAAAACGTTCTGCTCTTTTGTTACTCCGCTGGTCTCCAATATCAGAGGGATGACATAACAATGCCTTGTTATGCCTTTCCTTCTCTAAGAATCTCTCCATAACAGCTTCAAATGTAGAACTGATCATTCCAAGTTACAGTATGACAAACCTGTTAAGCTGCTAAGTACACTGCTCAAAAAAATTAAGGGAACACTTAAATCACACATTGGGTCTCGATTAATTAAATATATAAAAGATCAAAATCTTTACTGTACATTATGTAATTAATTGAGAACAAAATTACGTAACAACAGTCAATGGAAACCAAAATCACCAACCGATTAAGGGCTGGACTCAAACTCACACTGAATATCTAAGTAAAAAATTGCACAGGCTGTTACAACTTGCGTGACTTTCATCACGTCAACTCATAATGTGACTCAGTAGTATGTATAGCACCCACATGCCTGCATGCACTCCCGACAACGTCTGGGCATGCTCCTGATTAGACGGTGGATGGTGTCCTGGGGGATCTCCTCTCAGACCTGGAGCAAGGCATCAGTGAGCTGCTGGACAGTTTGTGGTGCTACTTGGCGGCGTCGGATGCACCCATGTATAACGTCCCTAAGGTTCTCAGTTGGATTCAGGTTTGGGGAATGTGAGGGCCAATCAATGGCATCAATGCCTTCGTTATCCAGGAACTGCCTACACATTCTGGCCACATGAGGCCGGGCATTGTCCTGCACCAGGAGGAACCCAGGGCCCACTGCACCAGCGTAAGGTCTGAGGATTTCATCCCAGTACCTAACAGCAGTCAGGGTGCCGATAGCTAGCACATGGAGGTCTGTGCGACCTCCCCAGACCATCACAGACTCACCGCCACACTGGTCATGCTGGATGATGTTGCAGGCAGCATAACGTTCACCACGGCGTCTCCAGACTCTTTCACATGTCACACTCTTTCACATGTGCTCAGTGTGAACCTGCTCTCATCTGTGAAGAGAACGGGGCGCCAGTGGCGGAACTGTCAATTTTGGTGTTCTCTGGCGAATGCTAGTCAAGGTACACGGTGCTGGACTGTGAGTACAGGTCCTACTAGAGGATGTCAGGCCCTCATCCCACCCTCATGGAGTCTGTTTCTGACAGTTTGATGCTATCCCTGCATTTCAGTTGCACAGACTACCTTACACCTCCAACTTGCTCGATTGCACAGTCAGAATTGCCATTTGCATTTGCCTCATCACACAACTATTCATTCCCACTTGTACATACATAAACTTAATACTTGTAAATTTCCTGCCCTCTTCTCTTTGCACTTCTGGTTAGATGCTAACTGCATTTTGTTGTACTGTACTCATACTGTTCAATGACAATAAAGTTGAATCGAATCAAAAAAAAAATCCAGTAGCCCGCTGGATGTCATTTTGTAGGGCTGTGACTCTACTCCTCCTGTTCCCCCTTGCACAAAGGAGCAGATACTGGACCTGCTGCTGGGTTGATGCCCTGGACTACCTGTGCAACCTGAATGGGCTGTAGGTACCGCCTCATGCTACCAGTAGTGACAAGGACAGTTTCAAATTTCAAGGTTTCAAGTTTCAAGGTTTATTTGTCAAATGCACTGAACAACACAGGGTCATCCTGCACAATGACATTCTTATGACATGGCACCCGACACCGATGTAGTCAGAGTTAAGAAGAAGAGTATAAAAGCAAAAATATAGCTAGACAGAAATTAATAAAATAAAGCAAAAATATACATAACACTGTACACTAGCAGCAGTTTAAAAAAGTACTGTAAACTAGCATGAACCTGGGTATTATTGAACATTTAGATATGGTAAGTATGGCAGTAATATACATAACAGTGTAAACTAGCAGCAATTGGAAGAGTTGTTGAATATTATAAATACATATGAGTACAATAAGCTTATGAATGGTGGCATAGCACAACTATAACAACATAGTGAGAATTTAAGAAAGAAAAAATTAAAATATAGCAAGAGGATAAAACAACAATGTACACAGCAGCAGTTTAAAAAGAGTACTGTAAACTAGCAGCAACATTGGTAATAGTATTGAATATTGTAGATAAGGCAAGTATGGCTGTAATATAATTAGAAAATGTAAACTAGCATCAATTTGGAATGAGTAGGATATGGAAGTGTGAACAGTATGGTAGAAGCATTGAGTATCATAGATACATATGAGTGTAATATGGTTATGAATTGTACATGCAAAGGAATATTCTAATGCCCATTAAAAGTACCTAAAAGGACATTAGAGCTTCTGGAATGTGTGATCAGTATGATCGTGGATCAGTGTTGGCTGGGGAGCCTTTTGGCCTGAGGGAAAAAAGGTTTTTGTGTCTGGAAGTGCATGCTCCCATGCTCTGGTAGCGTCTTCCAGACGGCAGCAGTGTGAACAGACTGGGTCACTTTGCTCTTAGATGATGTTGCGTGCTTTCCTCAGGCAAAGTATATGGTAGATGCCTTGGATGAAGGGGAGATAGCAGCCGATGATGTACTCCGCAGACTTTACCACACTCTGGATGAACTTGTGGTCTGCAGCGGAGCAGCTGCCGTACCAGGCAGGAATGCAGCCTGTGATAATGCTTTCAATGGTGCACCTGTAGAAGTTGGTGAGAGTTTTTACAGACATGCCACATTTCTTGAGTCTCCTCAGGAACTGTAGTCGTTTTTGGGCAGTTTTCAATGCTGAGTTCGCTTGTCTGGACCAAGTGAGGTCTCACACTGAGAAACTTGTCCACGATCATCCATTTAGTCTTACAGACGTTGAGAGAGAGGTTGTTGTCCTGGCACCATGTAGCCAGGTTCCTTACCTCCTCTCTGTAAGTGGTCTCATCATTGACGGAGATGAGACCCAGGATGGTAGTGTCGTTCGTGAATTTGAGGATGCTGTTGGAGCTGTGTGTGACCACAAAGTCATGCATGAACAGGGAGTACAGGAGGGGACTGAGTACACAGCCCTGTGGGGCTCCAGTGCTCAGGGTCAGTGCAGAGGATGTGAGGTTACCCATTCTCACCACCTGGGGTCTGCCCATCAGGAATTCCAGGATCTACACTAGCAAAACGCAAAACTAGAGATGAATCAGTCAGGAAGGATTAGGAGAGAGCAATTGTCTGTGGCCCCCACCTGCAAAACCATTCCCTTTTTGGGGGTTGTCTTGTTGCCTCTCCAGTGCACCTGTTGTCACTTTCATTTGCACCAAAACAGGTGACATGGATTCACAATCGCTCATGCTTCCTAACTGGACATATTGATATCCCTGAAGTTTAATTGACTTGGTGTTATACTGTGAAGATTACGTGTTCCCTTAATTTTTTGGAGCTCTATTTTCTGCTTTGTCCAGTAATATTTGGAAATAAATCCCCACTTTAACCTTCCTCCATAATACAGAACATCCAAGCCCTTGTTTCATGCCAAATAAAGCCACGTTTCTCCAGATGTTTTCACCAGGACATTTTGAGTGCTGCTAAACTCTCATCCAAAGTTAACACTGCTTTCTCCAAAGATGTACAAACGTCCCTGCTTCTAAGAAGCCGCTTGCAGTGTGTTTGTAGGACAGAAGGTCGTGTCCCTAAACTCACCCATTTGGTCAAGAGAGGGACCTGGGGTTTGTCTGGCACTACCTCAATCTAATTAATTTTTCAATCCAATGTATTTTCTAAAGCCCTTTTTACATCAGCAGTTGTAACAAAGTACTGAAACAGATACCCAGTCTAAAACCCCAACGAGCATGCAGCAACAATAAATTGATGCACAGTGGCTAGGAAAACCTGCTTTGTAGGGTCAGAACCTAGGAAGAAACCTAGATAGGTGCCATACTCTGAGGGGTTGTGCCTGATGAAGATAATAAGAGTACATTACCTTTTTGGGTCACATCAGTAGTTTTGCATGTTCACAGGACCAGTGAGTCTGTAAATACAGGTGGGCTGTGTCCAGAGTCTTTAGAATCCAGATCACCACAACTAGATGGATAAGGACAGGAACAACCAGGTGGGCAGAGATTACAGGAATCGTCACGTAAAATCTAGTTCTTGGGGGGTGTTTCAGTAGTGCTCAACACTGAGTGCAGCACCTGTACTTGGCTGTTTGACTTGCGAAAGAAGCAAATTGGGGGGAGTTTGAAGGGGTGTGGGGGGTTGTAATTAGGGGTCGACCGATAGTGGTATTTTTAAAGGCCGAAATAATAACGATAGTTTGGAGCAGGAAAAAGCTGACAGGTGATTTTGTCGGCCTATACCACCCCACCACTCAGTGAAAAAAAGTGACACTGTCGGAAATGAACAATCTTTGACTTTTTCAGAAACAGGATACCTGTTGAACTGAACTGTCAAAGTAAATACCTAAATAAAAAAATAAATCTGTAACTGAACATCAAACTGACTGATTCAAGTATGCAAGATAACACTGTGGGTGGGAGCTATATCAGATTTTATGTTAGACTTTCTATTTTTGACGGCCAATATGGCCATTAAAATTCAAGAAATCCGGCCATATAGAACAGCTACCGGACATATGTTTTAAATAGTCATATAATAGCCAACATTTAAATAGCAATAAAACACAAACGCCATGATCCAACAAATGTTTTTTATTTTAAATTAGTCAGCAGAATCTGCGAAGTGAGCTTATAGGCTACAACTAGGGTTGTCGCAATGATTCATAATTTCCTCGTGTTTACAATCTGAATAATGGATTTTGAAGCCAATGTTAGAAACGTCTCAACAATACCATGCAAATTATGTCGGTTTCCATAGGATGTCTAGGCCATGAGTACAGAAGAGCATTTGACAGCTCTGCGTGAAGTTATTGGCGCAGATCATTTACTGAAACTTGTTTGCTTCTAAATTTCAGTATGTTTAAACCTAGTTTAGAATTGTTTTGCAGTGCACCGTAATGTAGCCTAATTTTGCAAGAATATTATTTAATAGAAAACACATTTCAGTCGCTTATTTGTCGGATCAACTCTGATCTACAAAAGGGAAAAAAAAACACTCAAGCAAGTGTAAAATATTTTGTCGAATTTTGTCATTTCCAACCATAATCTTTCCTAATAAGATAATGCACATTAAAATGTATGGATATAAATATATGTTGTCCCATTGCATATTAAACGCTGAAACACGTTTTGCTAATAATGAACGCTATTTCAAATAGCTATTTCAAATAACAACACTTTTCTGTGGTCTGGCTGGCCTTAGTTGCACTATTGCTTTAAAGAAAAAAAATGGCCCAGGGATGTCTGGTTCACCTTGGACATTTCGAAGTCGTATGCTGGAGTTGCTGCCAGAGTGTGCGGCTTTTGAATCTCGTGCCACGCTTAGTCACATAACCAAACAATCGGTAATGTCTTACTGAAACAACGGAGGCTCGCTGTTTTCTTGGCAACAGATCATATAGGTCACACAATATTCGGCTATTTAATATGCTATTAATCTATTTATTTGGCATTTTTCCCACCGGACATTTTGGCCGTTGATATTTTCATCTGCCAGACAACTACACGTGACACCAGCGAAAGCCGGCTAACGTAAACCCTGAGCTATATATATAGTTTTTAGCTATTTTTCCCCATGAAATCAGTTATTCCAGTTGAGAAGTCTGATATTGTAATGGAGGAAACAGCTTGTCTGCATTCTCTCCAGAAGGGCGGCTCCTCATGTATATGCTGGTAACAGAACATCCTGAAGTGTGATCTGGTGGATTACATCGTTGGAAAGAATTATGTTCTACAATGGGCAATGCTGTTCTGTGATTTATCACTGGCCGGGAAGGATTACTTCTGTTGCGCGTCCCCTTACATTGTAATGCCACTCTTACAAACCATTAATGTTCATGCATATTTCCGGGGTAAGGAGGATCCTAAAGTGTGCAATTTAATTTCATGAACGGATAGTTACCTGCTGAAGTATTTGGAAGAGAGAATGCTACATTGGTAAGTGAAGTAAAAGTTGAATGGTTTCTTTTCCTCCCTGTCTGCCTGTCTTCTATTGTGAATAAGGAGCCGACAGTGTTGAGTTATATACAGCTCTGGAAAAAATTAAGACACAACTGCAAAATGATAATTTTCTCTGGTTTTACTATTCATAGGTATGTGTTTGAGTAAAATGAACTTTTGTTTTATTCTATAAACTACTGACAACATTACTCCCAAATTCTAAGTAAAAATATTGTCATTTAGAGTATTTATTTGTAGAATATGACAACTGGTCAAAATAACAAAAAAAAGTTGCATTGTTTTCAGACCTCAAATAATGCAAAGAAAACAAATTCATATTCATTTTTTAACAACAAAATACTAATGTTTTAACTTAGGAAGAGTTCAGAAATCAATATTTGGTGGAATTACCCTGATTTTTAATCACAGCTTTGATGCGTCTTGGCATGCTCTCCACCAGTCTGTCACATTGCTGTTGGGTGACTTTATGCCACTCCTGGCACAAAAATTCAAGTAGCTCAGCTTTGTTTGATGGCTTGTGACCATCCATCTTTCTCTTGATCAAATTCCATAGGTTTTCATTGTGGTTCAGGTCTGGAGATTGGGCTGGCCATGACAGGGTCTTGATCTGGTGGTCCTCCATCCACACCTTGATTGACCTGGCTGTGTGGCATTGTCCTGCTGGAAAAATCAATTCTCAGAGTTGGGGAACATTGTCAGAGCAGAAGGAAGCAGGTGTTCTTCCAGGATAACCTTGTACTTGGCTTGATTCATGCGTCCTTCACAAAGACAAATCTACCCGATTCCAGCCTTGCTGAAGCATCCCCAGATCATCACCGATCCTCCACCAAATTTCACAGTGGGTGCGAGACGCTGTGGCTTGTAGGCCTCTCCAGGTCTCCGTCTAACCATTAGACGACAAGGTGTTGGGCAATGCTGAAAATTTGCTTCGTCAGAGATGACCTTACTCCATTCCTCTACGGTCCAATCCTTATCATCTTTTGCAAACTTCAGCCTGGCTCTTCTTTGCTTCTCACTGATGAAGGGCTTTTTTCTAGCTTTGCACGACTTCAGCCCTGCCCCTAGGAGCCTGTTTCAAACTGTTCTCGCCGTACACTTCACCCCAGCTGCTGTTTGCCATTCTTTTTGTAGGTCACTTGATGTCACCCTACAGTTGTTGAGTCACATTTGAATGAGTTGACGGTCATCTCGGTCAGTGGACAGTCGTTTTCACCCTCTGCAAGTCTGTAGCTTTGTTGTCCCCAGTGTCTGTTGCTTGACCTTGTGCTTATGAACCGCCGTCTTTGAAATTTTCATGATGGAAGCAACCACTGTATCCCTCTGCCAGTAAAGCCAGAATTGGACCCTTCTTTTTCTCACTCAAAGCTTTTCTTTTCAACTCTTTTGTCATGCTGAATAGTTTTTTTTTTTTCAAATTACCTTTGAGGTACTACTTGCACTGTTTTTGCCATCCAGCTGGTCCTATTGCAAGAGGATAGTGATGACCACAGCAGTGGTTTTTATACTTTTCCTTGTTAAATTAGATTTGGTTCTATGTAATCACCTAATCAGTACCTCATTAAGTAAAATGAGGTGTGCCTGTGTTGGAATTTAACAGACACTGGAATGGAATGGCTGCCATACATGTAGAGATGCTTATTTAAGAAAAATTAGGAGTGGTCTCTTAATTTTTTCCAGAGCTGTATAATATCAAAAGAGAACTTTTGTGGGGAGAAATATACTGAAAATCAATACTACTTGAATGGCACTTGTCAGCTTTGCAGTACAATCAGCTGTTCCAACTTTTTCCCCAGGACCGCACGGTTTAGCCCATGTTTTCTAACCCTAGTTTAGTGCGTTTAATGTTTTTCCATGGAATGAAGAATTGCTTTCTATCTCTGATGTAGTCTACATTGAAAAACGTAATTTAAAGTCTATCGTGCATTTATGGCTGCCCCTCTCCAGCAGACTGAGTGCCAGTGCTCATGTCTCATAAAATCAAGGAAGAAAGCGTGCCATTTTATGGGTCTTTAACAGTTGTTTCAATTATTATCAGGAGTTAATCACACATACACATTTTCAGCAAAAGTGGCCCCAAAATGAGCAGATATGGCCATTTGCCCATGGTTGTGCTAGGCTTGCACTTACGGCTAGCCAAATTCTAACAACCATGCTTGCTAGCAAAACAGAGACCGGCAGAGCAGCAGTTATCTTCAGTCTAATGCATTAATAATGTCAGTCTATAACCAACAACCTTATCATGCTCATAAAAATGAATAATGCTGTTTTAAAGTCAACTTTCATTTAAATCTAAATTATCTCAGGTACACAGTGACATTACCTTGACTTCATGTATGGAGCCTCCAGCTCATCGCAAGGTGATGTAAGTCGCAAGTGACCGGTAGAAGCTGCACAGCCATAGGCCACTATCGGAGCCAAGTTCTGCCAATAGCAATAGTTTGTAAAACGTCCTATAGGCGCCGATTAATTGGCCAAAGGATTAATCGGTCGACCTCTAGTTGTAATACCTGACAGGTGAGAAAGTGCATCTGTCTGAGCTATAGACCTCCCCTTATGACCCACCTTCTTCAGTCAGAAATATTGGCTCAGATTGGCTCTTAACCACAGATCTGAGATCAGATTATTCTTATCACATCTGTAGCTACAGGTACTATATGAAGACATTTCTCCCCCTGTATCAGTGTTTTGCATAGAAATATGCAAAAGACGTAATTTCACTGTGTATACCTCTTAAGTGTAACATCTACCCTGTTCTGTTACAAACATAGAAACTGAAATTTCCTTTCTTAAAAGTATTTTGAATGTACAGGAACGTGAGCTGGTATTGAGTTAAATCTGTCCATTCGGCTCACGTTGGGTGTGTAAGAACAGTCACTGAGGTTTTACATTGAGGTATAACAAGAGGTTAAAGGTCATCCAAGATGGTTTGGTGAACTTGTTGACATCTTCACTCTGAACAAGAAGCCATTATCTTGTCTGGCTAATATTGATCTGTATGACATGCTTTACTTGCTCACACCCATAGTCACATGCACACACACGCACACACACACAAACACTCCCACAGCATTGCCACAACTCTTGAAAAGCCATCAACATTTGTTTGGCTGAGTTTACTGGCCCTGATCCAGATTATGTAGCGTTTCCACTTGCCTCGTCCAGAGGGGCCTGGCCAAGAATCACAGTCCACGTTAGTACTATATTGACCGGCATGCATGCGTGGGCTAGACCAGGGACTAGCACTGGCTCTGGTGCCAGCTGGATTTCTCTTGCCTGTAAATTCCTTTATCCTTCTACAACAAATGATGTGAAAATACTTCTCTGTGCTTAACAAATAGTTTGCTTGTATTTACTATTCATCTGTGCTTAACAAATATTTTGCTTGTATTTACTATTCATCTCCAGTTATTAGTTGTTTACAATGCTTACAAAGAAGAATCTTACCATTTTGCAGCCTTGTTTACAATATTTGCACATGAAAATATAGTTACTTTTAAAATACAAGAACTTGGATTTCGGGATGCGTCTTTACCCACGTTCAATGAGCTGCTGACCAAATGTACATACCAGACATATTCATATATTTCCTAACATAGAGTTGTGCTTATAAGTTTGCATACCCTGGCAGAAATGGTAAAATGTTGGCATTGATTTTGAAAATATGACTGATCATGCAAAAAAACTGTCTTTTATACAAGGATAGTGATCATTTGAAGCCATTTATTATCACATAGTTGTTTGGCTCCTTTTTAAATCATAATGATAACAGAAATCACCCAAATGGCCCTGATCAAAAGTTTACAAATCCTTAAATGTTTGGCCTTGTTACAGACACACAAGGTGACACACACAGGTGAAAATGGCAATTAAAGGTGAATTTCCCATACCTGTGGCTTTTGAAATTGCAATTAGTGTGTGTGTGTGTGTGTGTGTGTGTGTGTGTGTGTGTGTGTGTGTGTGTGTGTGTGTGTGTGTGTGTGTGTGGGTGTTGGGGT
>JACXGI010015697.1:0-17044 GCA_016801175.1 Esox masquinongy | reverse complement strand
GCGGTGGTATACACGTTCAGTCGTCCAACACAGTCGCACTGTTCAGTCACCTATACGCGTAGCGTCAGTATACGCGCTCAGACGACTGCTTCAGTCGACTGACATAAACGACTGAACGCACGTGTATACGTGTATGTATTTATTCACTAATCCTGTAGAGGGCGCTGGTCTCTCGTGGATTTTTATTCTAAAGAAGGCTGAACCGTACACCGGAAGGTGCTTTTTGTAAGTTTAGTGCGTTTTTATACAGTATTTTATTCAGTGTAGCCAACAGTTAAGGAAAATCTGTGTTTTGAATAATTGAATTCGAATCAGTTTTTTCTGTTTTAATATACTTCAAGGGAACATCCCTATGTTGACTAGGGCAGAGAAATATATGCAGGTGATGACTGATGACTTGTCAAAAATCGATTTGCTTGCTACAAGAACTCTGGATCAAATAGCCACTTGATGGCTAAAAGTAGTTTCCCGTTGTATTTAGACAAATTCTGACAGTAAAATATGTTGCTGAATTTGGTCGAGCAGGAGATGTGATATAAGCTAAACTAAAACATGATTTTATTTGAAGGAAATATATGTCAAAATGTGTTATATAGGCTAGCATATATTTTTTTTATTTCATTTATTATTCAAATAATTTTTTCCCATCCCAGAGTCAATGCATATTTAACAGTTAGAATTGAATGGAAAATAAAAGAATAGGGAGGGTGTTAATAGTTAGCAAATGGTTATGGAATTACTATTTGTGGAGCCGTGATTATTCTAGCACAAAGTTAGGCTAGATTTTGAAAACAAGCCCTAAGCAATTCTGAGTAATGTTTGACAGAGTATCCTATCATACTGTTAGTCTGTTAAATCGATTTGAGATAGCCATAAACACAATTAATTAAACCACGTTGTGACTCGACATTCGTTTAGGAATGGCATAAAACATAGCTAATAGCTTGGTAAGAATATTTATTTAAATATATTTCTATTGATCTATGCTAAGTTTGTTGCAAAGTTGTGCGGCACAGAAATGCAACAAACCTATTTATTTACCAGCACATATTGTACCTTACAAATATTACTTATAGCCTATTTCACAAAACAGTTTTGTAGTTTATTGTGCCCAGAAACCTATACTGACATGAAGGATGTCTGGAGCCGCGATTCATTTTGACAGTAGGCCTATATCAGCACAATTTTGAGACTTATTTAATACAGCCAATCACAATCCCAAATAAATAACTTAATATTTCTTTAGCCAGGGCATGAAAAAATTACAACCTGCTATATCTGATTTTACACGAACATGCTTTGCATTTTATTTATCTGCGCTTCTTGCCAAGTTTGCGCTATGGCATATTTATGATGTTTTTTTTCAGTACCTTCTTAAACGAAGTAGCCTATACATGATTAATTCAATTGGCGCGGGTGTTGGTAAGACTACATGGTCATAGCTGGCTAGAATTCTACTGTTGTTATTTAAATAAAGTTATTGATTTTATAAAACTGAAAAGGGTCAGAATAAAAAAAATGAAAACAATGTAGAGAGTACAAAATTATTTATGCTACTCTCTATGGAAATATGACACCTGATCTGCACTGTGTAATCACAATGTAAAACTGCAATGCACATGTTAGGGATTCCATGAAAACTCAAAAAACATGACAAAACTAAAATATTTGAATGTGTATATAGTACATTTATTGAATAACAACCGGAAGTCGTTAAAGCATTTATTTCCATATTTACAATATACATTTAAATGATATCTACAATACTGAAAAATAAAGTATATAGGCTACAAATTACAGGTAGGCCCGTCAGTTTTCTGTGAAGAAAAATGTAAGAGAAAGAAGTCCCGTTTACAGACAAGGGTGAAATAAAATAGATTCTTAATGGGAAATCTGTAGAGATGCAAAATCGTAAATATACTAATAAAAAACATGTTAATGTCTGCGATTTGAATTCGTTGTCTGTGGTTTTAACTAGCCACCCAGTCTTGCTTATGTTAAAACTCATACAGAGAAAACAGCATAGCAAAGACAGTAATATAATAAAAATATGGTCAAATAAAAATTATAAGCCTAAAAAATATGTTGCGGTTATAGGGCTACATAACATTAAGCAATATCAAGCTTGATTGAGCAATGCCAATGGACATGAACCTTGGTTTGGGAAGGGACGACTTATAGGCTATAGCCAACTGCCGATGGTTTACGGCCACATTGATGAAATGTTAGAGAGTGAAAAAACAATTACAATGTCGCTAGCTAACCGAGGCTACAAAACTCAATGGTAACTAGCTATATTGCATGTAACCAAGCACCTCCAGTCAACATGCCTGGTGGTTTTCGCTAGATGAATGACTACCTTAACTCACCTGTAGAAAAACAAACCTATGCCTCATTTCTTCGGAGGTGTTTAACAACTTCCTGTTCGTACAGTCTAGAGATCCCCGGGTTTCTGCGCCCTCTACTGTACGGGATAATATCTACACGCGTATACACGTGCGTTCAGTCATCTGGGTAGGTCGTCTATGACAGTCGACTGAACGTGTATACTGACGCGTCGTGTATACAGGTATAGGAACGCGTATACATGGGTGCATATACGTATACACGGTTGCAAACGCGTATAGACTTATACACGGCCGCATACGCGGTGGTATGCACATTAGGTCGTTTCAATAGCTTATTAAAGTCGCTTTTCACCTGCCATACACACACACACACACGCACACACAGGAACAAACAAGTATTCACGAACTCACAAATACTACAGTTTGTCAACATCGTTACCTGTTAAAAAATTCTACCAATGTCTAGAAAACAATCTCGCGTTAATGCTCGTACGTTTTAATACGTATTGTTTACCTGAAATAACATAGCTTGATCTGTCAACGAATCACCGTTGTTCATGTAAATTTAAAATCAACCTTCCGGGTAACTTTGTAACGTTTTGCCATATAATGCAACTCTCAAAAGTTCATGCTGACTTAAAAACCCAATTTTGATTTCACATACATACACGTACCAAAATCATCATTTTTATTTTTAACAATATTTTAAACCCAACCACGATACAATTAACATAATATCGTCATAATGTCTGATTGTTGTTCCATGTTTCCGTTGTTTCGACTCAGGCGTTGTTTGTTCTTTCAGAATAATAGCATTGCTTATGTGATGTGTGTTTGCGGTAGTGCTTTGGTGGATTACAAACCTTGTGTGAAACACAGGATGTTTATCAACCTGCATATACTACAGTTTATACTAGTGGTTATGTAGGGACCATTACAATGGGCATGTCTGATCTTAAGGCCCATCTCATGTTAAAATAAAAAATGGGCAGAAACTCTCCAAAATCGTAAGTCCTGACCCCTTCTTTATATCTTACACAAAAAGCAAGATTTCACACACAAAATTCTGTGCTTGTGGAAAACTCCATGCTAAACACGCATTGTAAAACATGAAAGGTTAACACCCACCGGTTGTAGGACATCTGTTGTAGCACTTATCGGAACATAAAATGCCGGGGGTTTAGCACTGCTGAACTCTGGCGCCCTTTTGTTGAACATCAAACATCTTGCCGCTGATATAACGCCTATTAATTGCCTGGGAATGAACCCTAAGACCCATTTGTTAAACATCAAACATCTCAGTACTGTTATAACACTTGTCTGCGTTACAATTAAGAGACCACTGCAAGTTGAACGCTTCTGTTCCTCACTCAAAACTTTCCTTTTCAACTTTTTTGGAAAGAAAAGAAAAAAGTGCAGTGGTCTCTTATTTTTTTCCGGAGCTGTATATCTATCATCAGCCTGGCTGTGTGACACACGTGTGCATATAACATCTACCTGGCCAATGATGCACGGAAGTATTGTGTGTGTCGGGCAACCTGAGTGGTATAATACGAAGCGAGGTAACTGGCTTATCGAGGTAACTTCAGGAGTAACTTGGTGACGTCGGATGTAACTTCCCGATTAACCCGTACTACGAAAGGTGAATATGTTTTACCCGGGGTATGCTGCCATGGCAATTTACGCTGCATCTCTAAACTCCGAGCAGGTTATCTTCATGGTTAACTCGATGTTACCCAACGTAAGCACCATCCTTCCGCCCACAAAAAGATTGGCATGTTTGGAAGACCCAATCGACATTGCTGCAGGGATTGTGAGAGGCTTACTCCGCCGGGCGAGAGTGTTTAAAGACCGTGTAACTCCTTTAGTTTACCCCGATAGTGTTTTCTAATAAAGATATTGATTCTCATCTGAGGGAATTAGGTATCTTTGCTGGCTTCTAGGGCCAAACGTCTCCAATGCCACTTGCCGGAGTAATGCGCTCCCGTTGAGCAGTGTGTCGTGCTTTGCGATATTTTGCCAGTGGACATTTCATGTATTACATCAGTGATGCTGAACATCTGAGCAAGAATACTGTAGGCTATGCCGTGCAGTTCGCAAGGTGGTAGCTCTCACTTAACTGATTGATGTGTTTGTTGTGTTCCCTGGCCATTTAAGCATTTTTAAGATCAAGTATGCTTTTTATGCGATCGCAAGTAATTAGCAAAAAATACTTGGTCTATTTTTAATATGCATATACTGGGCCTAGGCTATATACAGAACACATTTTTTCCATAGGAATCCCGAAGGTGATTGGTGCGATTGACCGTACGCATATCCCCATTAGAGAGCCCCTGGTAGAACATGAGGGGGTGGTGTGAATAGGAAGTCATTTCACAGCATTGATGTTCAGGTATTTGATAATTACATTCATACAGGTAGCCCTACAACCTGTATGAATTATTCTATGGAGTAGATCTTAAATAATTAACAGTGAATAATGGGTCAATGTCAGATATGTAGCCCATGTGTAGGCCATAACTGAATTATTAAACGTGAAAACAATTAAGATTAAATTATCTTAATTGTTTTCACGTTTCAATAGACTATTTTACTCGTCCTCACATCTCAATCATACTACAAATAAAAGAAGAGTCTGTAAGCCAAAATAGAGAACATAGGACAAGAACACTGCTCTCATGAATTTACTGTCGACAATACGCTGCCAACAAGCCTCCCTGGGCGCTCTGAGTTTGAAACAATGTATCAATTTGCTCAAAGCACAAGCCAGGTTTGTAATTGTTACCTATTTTCCTACAGAACACAATAATGATAGCTAAAGTGAGAAGAGAAGATAAATAGAATATAATTTGGGTAGACCAAAATAACAGTAGACTATCTGCGTGATCTGGACAATATGCGCAAAATATGACAGGAGTGCTCTTACAACAAATTTTAAAGTAATGTGAAGAATCCACACATCAAATAGGCCTATCGTTAGCTAATTAGTCACAGAAAATGTGTGCACCCACCGGTCAATACCGGTAAAAAATTTCATTTACTTTCACCCTTGGGTTTTTCCCTAACTTAACGCTTTTCACCCAGCTCAGTGTTATAACTTATTAGCCTGAATTTTGCCTGAGCTCTCTTCATAATGTTGCTGTTTTGTCATGCTTTCTACGTGAAGCATTGTTTTTCTTTAATAATTGAATTCTAAATGATATATAAAATGTATGCATCGGTCTAGTATAAATTGCAATCTGCAATTATCTCGAGAATAGGATTACAGTAAGTAGATTCTTTATTAATCAGAACTGTGACCAACTGCACTGTCCGTTTAGGGCTGAATGCCTTTATCTTTGTCTGTACATGATAAGACATCCAGTTATAAATCTCAGTTTAACAAGTGAAGGATCACTTTTAAACTAGCTAGATAGTTATCTGTTAGCAGATAGTTATTGTTACCATGTTCATGCTCATCCATTTTTGCGTCGCCCGATGATTTTATTTTGTACATTTTGGTCCAATGCAATATTATACCCAATGGAAATACAGAGACAAAATTCTCTTGGCACAATTAGCAGTTTATTTGCAAATAGAGAGAAGCGTCAAAGCTGTTACAGAATAAACCGTGAGGTTTCTCTAATGTAACACAGAACAATCATCAGTACTTATACAGTAAAAGGGGTGTGGTAAGATACTGCACAGCTGTCCTATGTCAACAATACACATTCTCTTTGTTCCATCAATACCTAGGTTTTACCTAAAAGGGCAGGCTGTCCCCCCACCTTATCCCAGGGAACTAAGGACAACTATTCAACTCAGAAGGGACACACACCATCTGGACAAAGAACAGATACACTGATGGTTTAAACAGATTGACGGCGGACCCAATGATCTACTGATACCAAGCAATGATGACCATAGACAAATAGAGAGGGACCAGATCCCCCTCTCTCACATTCCTTTTCTTATCTAAACATGTCCTCTCAGTACTTTAACCAGTAACTCCTTTATACATTTATAGAATTAAGAATACATCAGTTCATGAAATTCCATAACAATCCACCCTATATCATCAAATATCTTGTAATGTTAACTCTTAACCAATTTCACTCACAGATCATCAAGCATCAACTCAATAAGTTTTAGACAACTACTAACAATGCTTTTAAACATGATCTTTTATGATATCATCACCCCCATAGTTAGGGAACGGAAACAATTCTGAAAATGTCTGAGTCGTTGTTGGCATGAGTCGGGAACATTACCTGTGTTGTAACTTTAAAACCGCATGTTTTCATTAAACAGGACTATAACATTCAACACTTACATATACTGACAGTTTGGAGTAAGATGCAGTGATATGTGCACTAGTCGCTGAAAACATCCTTAAATTTGTTACTGGTACAAGGTCTTTATATGTCATTTGTTTAATTCACTGAAAAGTCTTCTCGTGGTTCCCATAAGATGTACTTTCATAATAGTCGTCACAAGGGTTCTGCTCATCCAACAGTCAGTGGTGAACCATTTCTTGGCAGACCGATGTAACAGGCCGTAAAAGTCAGATATATGTATTCCAAAGTGTTGTCCTTCATTGTTCAAGTGCAGGTTACAATGACACAGCTCTAGTTATCTCCATTCTGGCTGCTTTATCAGCCAGGTCAGGAGAATCTGTGTGCTCTTCTTTGTGAATGCCAAGATGACCAGTTTTGTCTAAGGGCTCTATGGCCGCAGGTTGGGTCGGAAGTATTGGTTACTAGCACCAAAAACCCACTCCGTCCTTTAGGTGACTTCAATTCACCCCGCCTAATCTTTAAACACAGAAGAACTCCTGTAGTGTGTGGCGTGGACCCAGTTTCCTCTCTCAGCTACCTGGATAGCAGATTGTGTGATGAGGTGCACCTTGTATGGTGCAATGGTATGGACCCAACCAGCGTAGCGTGATGTCGTGCAATTGGCCTTTCATGCCCCAGTAAATGTTCTTCAGAACCAGAGCTTTCCTTAGCCCCCCTGTCAGTCAGAGGTTGCCGTCTTCATCTCAAGGCACAATCATCAGGACGAGTTAGTCCAGCTGTCAGGAACAGGCATTTCTGGAGACTTGCTGCACCCTGGGAGTAGAATCCTCTTGTAGCTGTCATGTCCTTTAAGCCATACTCAGTCTCTGGGCTCTAACCAGTCTTTATCACTGAATCTCTTTCAAGTGTCCTGTACCTGTCAGTGAATTCTTGAAAAGATTAGTTACAGCTGCACAGTACGCAATCAGAAATGTGTCCATTACATTAGTTTATTGCTTACTGTTAATGCATTAGAACACATTCCTACTAAACACTACCATATCCAACAAACACTTAAACTTGTATACCTATATCCAATGTCTTTCTGCTTCCGTTGCCTAAATAGATTGGAACAGTTGTAAACTGTAATAGAATAGTTACAATACTAACGTTTCTGGCGCTTCTGTTCTGCCAGTGTAGAAATACAACAATTTTACTCTCCTCTATAGTTGGTATAGGGTCAATGACCAAGAAATAACAAAACTACAAGGACAGAAGAAGACAATTTCCTATTACTGTTCCAAATACTCATCATCTGTTAACATAGTTTGCTTACGTTGAAATATCAATCTCAAAGAGTAGTTCATAAACAATTCTCGGTTCATAATCTAACCAGATCTCATTTGATTTATAATTACATCTGATTGTTTCATCTCGAAACCACAATCAAATTCACTTTTGTTTAACACAAATGATTAAGTACCTATTGTGACTCATAAAAATTCCCATCATCTTGGAGCTCAACTAACATAACTGTTATTTAACCTTTAATTGCTCTACCAAATGTTACATGGTGTCAGTTTCTCTAAGCACTGACACATTAAAGACACTGCAATCCTGTCATAATTCATGACATCCCACTATGCCCTATTTGCTCAGATCTTTTGGTAGGGTGGGAGGGTCCTGATTAAAAGTGAGTAACCCCATCCTGATCTATAAACATGTTACTTTTACACAGGGAAAATAAAGAATCCAGCTCTAATTCCTATCTTTTTGTACTTTTCAACTCTTGTCAAACTAACAATTTTCAAAAACCAAATCAGACAAATATTGTGACTAGAAGATGTAAAACATAACAGATGCCAATGCTCCGTTATACCTATATGTAAACAGGAAAAACCCAATTTTTCATGTAACTCTTTAAGAACCAATTTTATTCGCTTTGAACTATCAGTTCAGGTCTTTTCCAACATAATTAATAATATCATACAATCCCCCTTGCTTTAACTTCATTAAGTCAATGGAAAAGTGACACCAGGAGTGAAAGCAGAATGACGGCGAATATGGCCACAGGAGGCGCCATCCTGAACCTACACTGGCCATTATTTCAGGACAGATGAAAAATAGAAAACTGGTAGTAGGTATGGATCCAATATTCATCCAATAAGGAGCTGCATACTGTATATATATCAAAAAAAAAGAAAGTGAACACAAACAGTCGGAAACAAAATGAAAAACAATAAATGTGCGACACATCCGCTCGCACAAAGGAATTGCAAACCATATAACCTATTGCCAAATTTGTCGCACACAGCTAAACAGCTCTCAAATTTGATTGCACTTCAGTACCCATAGGTCCCCATAGGTCTGCAAAATTGGCTATCTGGCATTCATAAACTCCTGTACTTTCTTAGCACATGCCTGACGAAATTAGTTTGCCCTCTAGGGGGTAAGCTGCTCAACTAAATTGTAGGAGAGAAAGCTCCAGCCCATGTTCCAGTGGTTTACTTACTGAAACCACCAGGGCAATTGTATTAGCATATCTACAGCACCTAAATTTATCATTTTCACAGGCAACGGCCAAACTACCTTGTGACAACACAAACATAATGTCTTATTAACCTCCTAAATTTTAGGGAAATTCTCCAACTTTGATTCATTTTGTTGAAGTGTATGAATGTATGCTTGTTATGTTAGCAGTAATTAGCTGTCTCGCTTTTAATAAAATCTGATCACTTTCCTCTACTTCCCAGGCTTATTTAATTGAATATTACATGTAGTTTGAAAAGCACTTTGATGGTAACTAGCATGTTTTAATAGTCATTTAAGAGAGCCTGTTCTGTTCTGTCATGCTTGAACATATTTTAATAGGTATTCAAGAAACAGCCTGTTTTGTTGTGCTTTGTCATGTTAGATGTCATTAAGAGTCAAACGCATTTATTGTGTTGATGTTTTATTCCGTGAGGCCTCAAGGGGGGTCTCACGACAATGTGGGTTAGGCCTTTACCAGACCCACCCCATGGTAATTTTCTGCTGCGTGTTGAGATGTTTGCTAGTACAAGTAGGGAAATCTAAACCGAGTGATGATTTAGAAATTTGTACAATGATAATGTTCTACATATGATAAAATGTAGTCTCATGGTTTTCTTGCAAAAGGTTGAAATATTGTCTCTCCTTGTCTGGAGTGGTAGAATGAGGACTCCACGTGGTAATGGTCTCTGTCGTTGAGATAACACGCTGTCCCATGAGGACTGAATTTGAATCCAATATAGTCATAGCCTATGAAGAGGGTAATACAGCCAAAGCGAGTTTACTCCTCACAATAAAATTAGATGTTGTATCTTAAATGCTGAATTGAGTTTGGTTAAATAATGTAGTTTTTCTTTTGTTTGTATTTACCAATGATAACTGGGATAATACTTGTGTTTTAAAACCAACGCCTGATACTCGTTAATGGAGTTTAAATTCTAAAATGGTAAATTGACTAATAGACAAATAGGGTATTGATGTAATAGTGCTTAAGGCCTACATTGACTGTCCTTTGGATTATTTGTGCTTTACCTTGATTTTAGTGACATCATACATCTGTTTTCTGTCTACATCACCATTCTTATGAGTTTTCTTAATTTCCACCCTAATGTTGCTGTATAGCAACAATTATACAATTCAATTTGAGTTGCTGTATAGATATAACAAGAACAAACTGCAACAATATTAGATGGGTAGGACACTAAATCTAAAATCTTCAGTTAACGAAGGATATCGGCTAAGTTAAAAGGATAACATATCTTGCTACAGACAGTCTGAGGACCATGTCAGATTTTTAATGTGTGGAAACTTAAATTTCTTTGACATTAAAAGAAGCATTTGGCGTTTTTAATGGCTCACCATAAGTGGGTAAAGTAATGGGCTCCAGGAAGGGGGGTAAACCCCCTGGGATTGTTACCCATTAAATCATTGTTTCCCATTAAATCAGGGTAGGTATTACTAAGAGTTAAATTTGAGTGTTCAGACTGGTATCCTCTGTGGTAATTTCACCAACACAAGCATATTCAGTTTTGGGATAATCAAACGTTAAGTGACAGCTAAAATATATTTTCCTCTCAATATCTTTAATGTTGAAATGTATGGTTTTGAAACCAACTGCAGTGAGGGTAGAGACTTAAAGTCATCCCCCATTGTTGATGATAGAATAATCTTAATGTCAATAGAACCACAGATGTGGTCAAAATATGCATTAGGGTTTGGCTGACCGTCACTGTTTGGAATAAAAATGAATCAAAGTTGGAGAAATTCCCTAGAATTTAGGAGGCTAATGAAGACAATGTCTGTGTTTGTCATGAGGTAGTTTGGCCATTGTCCTGTGAAAATGCTAAATTTGGGTGGTGTAGATATGCAAATACAATCGCCCTGGTGGTTGCAGCAGGTAAACTGCTGCAACATGGGCTTGAGTTTTTTCTCCTACAATTTAGCTGAGCAGCTTATTCCCTAGTGGGCAACCTTATAATTTTGTTGGGCATGTGCCAAGAAACTACAGTTTCTTGGCACAGAGTTTTATAAATGCATTATAGCCAATTTTGCAGACCAGGTGTAAAGGTACTGAGGTAAAGTAAAATTTGAGAGCTGTTTAGCTATGGAAGACAAATTTGTCAATAGGTTATATGGTTTATAATTCTTTCGTACAAGCAACCGTGTTGCACATTGATGTCTTTGATTGTGTTAGTGAATGTTTGTGTTTTTAACATTTTCACTTTGTTTTGATGAATATTCAGTATGCAACTCCTTCTCAAATGGATTTTAGATCCATCCCTATTACCAGTTCTCTTTTTCATGTCCATCCTGACATGATGGCCAGTGCGGGTACAGGATGGCGCCTCCTGTGGCCGTATTTGTCATTATTCTGCTTTCACTCATGGTGTCACTTTCCATTGAGTTAATGAAGTGAAAGCAGATTTGATTATGATTGGAAAGAGTTGAGCTTAGGGCTCAAATGAGGAGTTACATGACATAACTGTTTGCATAGTTATAACGGAGCATTGGCATCTGTTATGTTTCACATCTTCCATTCATAGGATTTGTCTTTAATTTATTTGGAAATGGTTTTGTTTGATGTAAGGTCTAACATTTTAATGGTTGAATAGAATAGATCTAACCATTTCTGGTTTGGCTAAGCAAAGTCAAGTCTGACAATCTTATTCCACTGCTAGTTGCTATCGGGCATAAATATAGCGCAAGGAATCAAACATCAACAAAGCCACTTCTGGATGGAAAAGGAAATTTGACATAGACTATTATGGAAACTTGCCTTGATAGGGTGTAAGCTGCACCCGATTAATGGAACTTCTGAGATCCACAAGTTTTCAGGACTGATCTATTGTCTTCATTGTTGGGAGTTGACGGAACAATACCCAGTGGATGGTAGTTTGGACTGTTGAACCACACTAATTGTTGTTTTGCAGTAATACTTTCAACAGATTGGGACATCACAACCCCTTTTCTGATGATACATCACGTTACCGACTGAGTGTGTGAGTAACAGCAACATGTTCAAGAAGGATTTCTACAACCACACTGGTCGACTCTGGTCTAAATCTTCCTGACCACTCACATGGCAGAATGATGCCAGGGTCAGATCACTTGGCTTCTCACTCGCTTCTCACATTTCTAGATGAATCATCGACAGCAAGATGAGAGGAGAATCCACCTGAGTCCTGAAGGACTCCACATACTACAGGTCAGAGTACCACGGGCCAGTTGACTGGAAAGGTCACATGGTCCGAACATAGTGGAAGACACAGTTGTGGTGTTAATCTTAAATTGGTGAAGTGTTGGAAACTCACTACTCCACTACAGACCTACACTGACTTCTTAGGACAACAAGGCAATTTGCTGTGCCCACATCAAACTGACTGCAATAACTGATATTGGAACTTTACATCACTGATACAAGACAAAGAAAACTGAAGACAAGAACTACAGGACACTTGATTGGAAACTAACTTCACTCCAATCTAAGATTTTCCTAAATGAACTGATATGGTGATTTCATATGTATGAAGGTTTGCTTCTCGCAAGACAGGTGGGAAACTCTGTACGATGACAATCCCAATATTGGACTTCGACGTATTTGTGATGATGCTTAATGATGAACATTTTGATGGCTATCATGGTATGTTTGGATAGAGAATCCTTCCCTATTAAAGGTAGAATTGTTCCCTATTTAAAAGGTTGAATTTTTTCACAGGTACAACAGAATATGCACAAGTCTTTTGTATGACATTGTCGCATGGATTATGATATGGACAAGGAGGGTTTTTGATTGTTCAATAGACTTTGGGGAAATGTTTTCGTCTGATTTTCTGCTGAACACCGTTAACAATGATAGTAGCCTGTTGATGTCAATATGTTTCTCGACCCTTATAATCTGAGGTGGGGGAGGGATTGATGACTGTCATACATTGAGTTATGTGTCAGAGTGGGGTGTGTCAATTGTCTTGTTTACATTCATTTTCATTTGAGGAAAAATAAGACATCACTGGTCACATACTCCTTTTTGTTGTTTTGTCTTAGTCATTTGTAACATAAGTGTATGGGCCTTTTCTTTTCATTAGGAATTGAATTGTACTTTTAATGTTTTATCAAACATGTAATGTTTTTGTTTAAATGTTTGATAGGGGGAGTGTTGAAGTGTATGCATATATGCTTGCTATGTTTAGAAAAGAAGAACACAACATATATGTTCAGTACATATGGGAGTGTGAGTGTAATCAGCTTAAAAACAAATCCGCAGATGTCCAAGCTTTCTTGAAGACCTTTGATGCTCCAGAGCGCCTTGACCCTCGGGAGGCTCTTTTCGGTGGTTGTACCAATGCAATTCATTTGACATTTACGGCTGATTCAGTATAACTATTCAGTATAACGATGTCTATAGTCTTTACTCATTCTGCAACAAGACAAAGACTTATCCAATTGGGTATTCAAACAATCTTTTGAGATTTTAAACCACTAGACACCTACTTTGGTATTGTTAGGGCTACCGTGTGTCCGCCGAAAGGCCTTTATCGGTGGTAAGCTGTTCTTTCCCTTGTGCAGATTATGTGCAGAGTCTGAAAACCAGATGACTGATTGTTCAGATACTGATTCAGAAAGAGCTTTAACTGGTACCTGGGTTTCTATTGAACTGGTTAAGGCTGTTGTGAAAGGTTATCGCATTGTGAAAATATTTGAAGTCTGGGACTTCACCAGGACATCAGATAATCTTTTTGCAGATTAGATGAGAACATTCCTGAAGCACAAGCAGGAAACTAGCGGCTTCCCACCATCAGTGGTGGACGATGATGCTAAAAAACAGTATATTCGTGATCTTTGGCTAAATTGGCAATGAACAGTCTTTGGGATAAGATGGGTGAACGGACTAACCTTATGAACACAATGTTAATTACAGATCCAGAGGAGTTTAGCCACTGCCTTTTTTTCCAGTGGAATAGAAGTTAGTCATTTCTCTTTCATCTCAGACACAGTTGCGATGGTACAGTGGCGTTACACAAAACAGACACCAATCAAACCACATAACTGCAATATTTTTATTGCTGCTTTCACAACTGCTTAACCTAGACTCGAGTTGTATTCACTCTTGGAGAAGTTCGATAGATGTGTGCTCTACACAAACAGATTCAGTGGGTGACTTGACCGATGAGTTACCAGATGGTGACAGCATCGCACAATTTGTTAGTGGTAGCTCAAAGACATAGAGTTACAAAACCGTTAAAGATCTGACCTGTCTCAAAGCAAAAGCCATTACACTTAACAGCTAAAACTCGGGTATTGTAAATTTGGAGATGCTAACAAGACTGGTCGAAAGCTTTGTACGAGGCGAAGGTGGTGCTGATGATCATGTCCTTGCTAATGCAGACACAGTTGCTAGAGCTAAAAGAGCGTTCACATTGAAAAACAGAGCAGTGTCCAAGGGCTTCAGAGTTGTATACAACAAGCGTGTACTGCTCCCCGGGAAATAAATCATACTAGGATGGATAGTGACCGTAGCAGATTTGACCCACGACTACAACATCCATTTCAGTTGTGTCATTTGCAGACCCAGTAACTTGGGTAAAACATATTTTGTGAAGATGTTGCTGGATAATGCTGATGTTTTCTCCAAAGAAATTCAGAATATAGTCTGGGTTTATTCGTGTTGGGAACTGTTGTATGATAAAATGTTGAAGTTGAGAGAAATTACTTTTATAGGGGGTTTACCAACATCGTTGTGTGATGACAATCTGTTACCGATTCAGAAAAACATCCTTTTAATTATTGATGATTTAAAGAAAAGTGCATCAGAGAGTTTGGAGATGGAGTTTTCACACAATATTCACACCACCGTAACCTGAGTGCCATCTACCTTGTCCAAAACATGTTTGTTAAAGGCAAATCTGGTAGAACTATTAACTTGAACACAAAAAACCCCAGTGACAATCAGCAGATTAGCATTTTAGGCAGACAGATGTACCCCGGTCCTTCTCGTTTTTTCATGGAGTGTTTTAAAGACGCAACACATCCAGCTTTTGGTTATTTACTTATTGACTTTAAAGCTACAACACCAGAAGACTACCGTCTGAGAACAGGGTTGTTTTCAGGGGATTGGCCCGTCGTGTACGTTCCTAAGAAAGTTTGATCATGTCTAAATGCATTCGTAGAGACCTACCACTTTTGAAGATGCCATTTAAGGCACCGCCGAGTCAACAAAAAGTTATTTTAGAAACCGCTTCCACAGACCTCATTCTAACACTCTGTGAAATTGCTCTTAATCTAAGGCGCCCTTATACCCTTGACAGAATTGCAGCTGCGTAAGGTGAAGAGAGAAAAATCCAACATTATATACATGTCTAGAAAGAACACTTGAGTCGCAAAGAAAAGTAAACCATCAAACAATCTGGAGGTTTTCTACTACCGTTACTAAGCCTAGCAGTGCTATTCCAAACCAGTCTAATTGCATCAAGACGCGGGTAAATAACATGGATTATGCTCAGAATATGTTTCTGGTGCCGCAACATCAGTTTGAAAAACTGAGAGAATCCAAAACGACTAGCACCGATATAAGACAATCTGTTGAAAATGATTTGGACTCATCGATTTGCAATATACTGATGAAGGCTGATGGAATTACATTAAAAATCTAAAAGATACTCATCGATTTGCAATATACTGATTAAGACTGATGGATTTACATGAAAAATCTAAAAGATACTCTGCCATTTTACAAAGATTCTTAACTGTTGTTAGACAGGGGGAGCTTTACACAAATACACTGACTTTAAGTCTACCCAGGTCTGAGACCAGGGCTGATGTAGTAAACATGACTGCGACTAATCAAACTGTTGACCGAAATGTTAACCTTGTTCATGAAATTTTGGACAATGTGCCTGCGAGGAGTAAGAAGAATGTTGAATATATTCTAAATAGAATGCTCAGGTCTAAAGATTTGAATTCATGGACTTCAAATGGTAAATTAATTTTCAAAGGAGCGATAATCAAGGGTTCGCACCTGTTGGATCTGGTTAAAAGTGTGACAGCAACCACCAAAATTGCTAGAAGGCCTTTGGGGTGGGGGGAGTTCTTAGAGGCCATGGCATGTCTCAACATGCCTTTTACAACTATTCCAAATGAGCTTGTAAGACGTAAAATCAATTTGTATAAACAAACGCCTGGCGACACACTGGATTATTTAGCCACACCCCAGGGACCTACTTCCCCCACCAGTACTACTCCCCTCGCAACTGATTATCAATCAGCCAAAGCTTTCTTTGTATCCCCTATCATAGACCCCACACAATGGCTTCGATTTTAATGTGTGCTGTTTCTATTTGTTTTACATGTTGTTTTTAATCATTTGTGATTCATTGTCAAAGTGTATGTTTTTGCCTTGACTATTTGTTGTATGAATAATACTATGTAAACACTGATGTTGTTTTACAATTGCCTTTATTTTTGAATAATAAAGCAGGCATAGCATATACTTTTAACTGTCTCTTTCTTTAACAACCATAACACAAATTAAATGATTCATAAGATTGAGCATGCTGTATACAATTAAACGTTTGTCTATCACACTTACTCTGATACATCTTAGATACAAACTTGGAGACTAACATATAATTTTTTGGTAAATCGTCAGTATACTCTTGCCATTTGATAGAGAAAGAACACACAATGTTGTCCACAAGTGGTCAAAATCACATCCTGGACTTTTTGAGCTGTATTCCACACTCTCACAAGTTTGCAGAAAAGCCTTGATTGACTTGGGAAAATACATAAAATCTGGGGAGTTTCCAAAACTGTCATAAAACCATCCGTCACTGTCGTCTGTGATGTAAATAGCCTGCCAATGTTCTCCGGGGTGATTAGTTGGGTGTGTATTAACAATCAGCATTGATGCTACATCTG
>JACXGI010015696.1:0-17056 GCA_016801175.1 Esox masquinongy | reverse complement strand
CCCCCCCCCGCCTCCCTCCCTCTCTGTCTCTCATTGTTGTCTTCCCAATTTTAGTGGAACCCCCCCCCCAAACATTTTTTGAGAGGTCTCCAGGTTGTCTCTTTGTCAAGACCTTTTCATGGAATGGGATATGCCTTTGTGTTGATAAGTGAATTTGTGTGTGCACCTCAGGGTTCTACAGTGCAAATCTGGTTGCAGGGTAGACAGGCAGTTTGTTTAACAGTCTGATGGCCTGGGGGCAGAAGCTTTTTCAGTTCTTCTGTATTGGCAATGCTGCTTCTCTTCTGTCTGTCTGTTAAATATTAGCAGCACCAGCAGCCATGGTGGTCTTTTTGGCCTTTTTGCAGAATTGAGTAAAATGTCCTGGAATGCAGGCAGTGTGTCCCCAAAACATTGCCATCTCCTGAAGAGCCATACGATCATAGGTGGAACAGTTGTTTTTCTAGGTTGTGATTCAACCTAAGAATATGCTGTCAGCAGTGCATAGTAAATTGTGAAGGTCCTCCAGGAACATGCCGAATTTGCCAAGGAACTTGATGTTTTTGACACTCTACAGCAACTGGTTGATGAGTGAGGGGGCGTCTTCTTTGTTAGGTCTCCATAAGTCTGCCAGGAGCTAATTTATATTATTTATAGGAAAACAGTAGGTTCAGCCCTCCATCATAAACACGATACATGTATCACAACCAATGTTCCAACACTAGGCTAACTATTGCTATGTTCTTAGCCCACGAGGTGGTTACCAGTGAGCTGGCAGGTTTGCATTGAATCACGGCTGAAGTATTGTTTAAGCTCACACTTGATTATCAGATTTGTGCCTACAGAGTTATGGCTGCTTCTGCTCGACTTTGCGGTTACAGTTTGACATTGGAACGAACTTCATCCTCATGTACTGCTTGGAAACCAGCCAGGCAGCACACAACAAAAAGATATGGGTGAGCTATGCCTTCCCCTGTCCATTTGAGCCACCTGCCCCACTAAACCACTCTGCTATTAGAGGTGACAGTGAGCAAAGGGCTCCTATTGTTCACAAGCACTCAGCCCACCCAAACAGTCATTCTCTGCCTGATTGGGACACACAAAATAATAAAGGATCCAACACATCCTGTTTTTTGACCTGGGGAAAATTTTTAATCTATGATACAGCTGTCTCTCCCTAGTGCGTAAACTCGCAATACAGGCATTTGCACCAATCCCTGGTGCTGGGGTTTTACAGACTGCCTTTGACTCAGTGACATGCTTTTTTTTTTTATAAGGGTTTTCCGGCAAACCAGGCACTTTCTTATGCTTTGCTACCTTTATGGCTCACGTTTCAGTAGTATGGAAGTCTCCGCTAACATAGCAGACCACAGAGCTACTAGGCTGTGGGGTATATTCCCTATTGACAAAGGGATGTATTTATTCTTATTTAAGGGAAAATCCACTGTAACATCTTCTGGGGTGTTTTTCAGTTTACCTAAATAATTATGAGTACTTGGAGGTGATTCAGAGATAATTATGCACCAGCAGTATTTTTGGAATTTTGTGCCAGGAAACAAATGATGTCACTGGTTGATTGAGCCTGCTTCCCAAACTAAAAATAAATTGGGGAATGTTTTGTAGCAATTATTCTGACCTTTGTGTTTTCTGATTGCTGGGACACACTAGTGGTGGGTAAATATGGCTTTTTAATAAAGTCATTAGAATTGTCTCAAGAGTGTTCCTATCAGCCAGCACATTGCAGGATAGCCAGTTTACTAATTTCCTTTGGCTTTGTGAAGACTACACCCTGATGTGTCCCTTGCTCCTACCCTCAAAGTTAGGCTTCCACAAAATTGAAGTTAGGCAGCAAAGTACACACATTGACTGTGAGAAATCTTAAAAGAAATGTCATTCTTACTTGCAAAACACCCTACAAGGCCATGTCTTGTTAGACTTCTAGCAATAAGCCACAGTGTGTGCTAACGGAAATGGTATTTCACTAGTCCTCTCTAACCTTTGAATAAGACATTTTAGACCTCGGACATTACGGCTTCAGTCCCCTATGCGGGAGGGGAATATTTTGTTCACTGGTCATTTGAAGCCTGCGTGCAGAAACACAGAGCAAACCAGTGGGTCAGACGGTCAGTTTGATTTCTCTCTTGTAAAAGGCTCCAGCCCCCTTCTGCAATCAAGGGTTGACAGTTCCAAATTGCCTGTACTGGTGCAGTATTTCAGAGTGAAGCAGTGAGTCAGAAAGCAACTCTGTTGCAAACTTCAGGCGTGGTGATACTGGAAGAACACCCTGGCACAAAGTCAGCAAGACCTGGAGATGAGAGGCAGCTGCAGTGGTTCCACTGGGCCTGCTGCAAACAAGGCCAATGCAGAATGGGTTCCATGGACGGGGAATGCAGTCAAGATGTGGACAGGAGGTGCTTTCTACTAGGAGTGAGTGCCGATTCTAGCTGCCGCTCTGCTGACCATTCCTCCCCCCGAACCCACATGCATTCATTAATTGCTACAATTTGGGCTCTTAAAACGTTCACCCGGCACAGCCAGAAGAGGACTGGTCACCCCTCTGAGCCTGGTTCCTCGCTAGGTTTTAGCCCCTCTTAGTTCCTAGCCACTGTGCATCAACCCTGTTGTTGCTTGCTCCTTGGGGTTTCAGGCTGGGTGTTTTGTAAAAGCACTGTGACAACTGCTGATGTAAAAAGGGCTTCATAAAATATATTTGATTGATTGATTAATTGATTGGCTCTGTTCTACGTAGCAATGATAACCGATGCATTGAGTTGGGGCGCAGTGTGTGAAAGAGGAGTAGAAAGTGAACTATACTGAGGTACAAAGAAACAGCTTCACATCAGGGTCCAGAAAACTGGACAGTATAGAATCTATGCCCTGAAGATTCAGGCTTTTCTGGAGTCAAAGGTAAGGTTCTAGATTTGTGCACCCAATAAACTAGTTGGGAGTGGATGCTCTACCTGGCTTGTTAGCCGTGTCCGTTTTCTTGCTAATCTTGGAAGGCCATGAATCCTTTGCAAATGGTAATTTACAGCTGCCCCTGCCAGGCATTTTATTTTTTTTTAAACAAAGTTGCTTTTCACTGTTAAGATTATTAAAAATGGGTGAAATACGGATTAATATATTTTTATAAATATTTTTTGTCTAGTTTTCTGGAACTCTTCAACTATCCAGCCATTGTTTCAAGAGCACATGCTACCCTGCTTAAATAGCCTTTGAGCGTGTAGAGGCCTTCACCTGAACCATGGACAGACTGGCTGTCTGGGGTTAGAGTACTTTTGTCACCCGGAGAAAAGCCTTAACCCTTGGAAACCTTTATTTCAGCCTTGTACCAAAACCAACAAAGATTTCATCTGTGGCTCTGGTACCCTGAATGGTCACGTCTGTCAGATCAGGGCATCCTTTCACAAATGGTTTGAGTAATAGTGCAGAACTAGAGGTCAGAAATCTAAATATTTTCTTTTTGCAACTTTTTTTGTGTCCGTTTGTTTGCTGTTCTTAATTCCATTGAAGAGGCTCCACATGTTGTCTTATGAGAATGTTGTGTCACACTTCCACAATGCACGTCCCACAACCGATATGCCTTGTAGGGCATAAAACTAACATTTTGCTCTTTGGATTACCATGAACTTGATTAGCTGCTCAGTCAGCTTCTTGTATGTAGTTCACATAGCTTGCTAGCTGATGTAACTCTAGTTAGCTCTACTCTGTTGACCAGACTGTTTGTCTTCAAAGATGGAGTTGTTAGGACGCAATGCCAGGTGTGTTTAGTGAAAATAATACACTGCCTTTGAACAAAAGAACCCTATGCAAGCTGTTAAGCATGGTTTGGGCCTGCTTTGCTTCAACTTGCCATCATGAATTCCACATAATATATAATCTAATTGAGGAGAAAGCTGAAGCTAAACTGCAATTGAATCTAACAGGACAATTATCCAAATAACTTTGCAGTCTACTACGGAATGGTTCATACATAAGAAATTACTTGGCCATTCCATAAGCCTCAAAAGCCCAGATCTTAATCCTATAGGAATATAGTACATGCAAGAAATCCCTTAAACATCTCACAGTTGAAACAGTTCTACTGTGTGAGGAAAAATGTATCAATAAAAGTGGAAGACACTGAAACCTACATTGTTAGCTCTGTTAAAAGGGGAAATAAAAGATAGAAGTGTACTTATTATTTTTCCATCAAAGGAAATTAGATATAAATATTACATTCCTATCTCTGGTTCTCTGAAGGAGAGATTGGTATTCTGATTGGCAGGATGAGTAGCTGCTTCTTTTGGCAGTAGCTAACGGGGGATCCTTATAAAATCCATGAAATTCATAAATCCATGAAGATGTCTTTCGCTGCAGGGTAATTTATTCATTATATAACATGGTCACTGGGGAGTGACTGACAGAAGAAGGTGTGGTTTTACAGTGATATTTGGAAGTGTATCCCATGTTGTGATGTCTCGTTTTGTTCTGTTCAGAGTACCAGGATTACTAGAATAACTCCACTTTTAGGGCACAACCCTGACCATTTACTTTGGCGATAAACAAAGAAAACGCTTTGCGGGTCAAAGTACCAACGGGGCAAGAGCGGCGCTGATCGGTCCTCACTGGCTCATCTATTAGGCAGGTCCCGTGGTGCTGTAACAGTCAGAAGTTACTGGTGAACTTAGGGAAGTAGGGGTGATAAAGGGGGGTGTTAAAACATGAGCACACACACACAGGTGTATGCACACACTCTTACTCATTTTCTCCCAAGATACACACAAGGTCAGTCTCCCCTGCCAAGAATAAGCCCTGGCTGCACCTGGCCCCCCTCCTGACCTCGAGTCCATACATTTAACCTCGGTAGAAAGAGCTTGGCAACCAGTGGTCTAACTTCTGGTACCCAGGGACATACATGAGGCTCTCTGTAAATCTAACTCCACCCCTAAAATGTGAATAAGGAGCTCTCTGAGGTGAAAGTGAAAGATTTAATGCAGTGTCCACCAGCAATGGGACTTTTTATGGCTTTGATAGTTTGAAAACATCACCAGTCAATGTGTGCTCTTGCTCTTAAAATATGACTGTTTTTGCTGCTTGTTAACATGGTGGAAAGCTATTGCTTCAGTTCTACTTCACTACACTCTGTGGCCTGTTCATTTGGTAAACCACCCCATTCATGAAAATGGATCAAGATACCAGTATGCTGTACATTGTAAAATAAAAAATATCAATATACCTGGTAATAATAATGTCAATATACAGTACCTGTAAATATAAATTACAATATACAGTTTAACATTTAATAAGATCTTTCAACAAATATATTTGAGTGAAACACAAATTGATCCTTTCTCAAAAACATATACAAGTTTAAAAAACATAATTCTTTGTGGAAGTCTGTTTAGATAGGCCTTTGTCAACCTAGCATACCCCAGATTTTACAATCTCTTTCTCCACTCTTCTTTGAAGAGTTCAGTCAAATTGCAGGTGGACGCCAATCCACAGACCTCTAGATTAGTCCATTTTCGATGGGATTGTGTTCTGGGCTCTGAGTGGGCCATTACCGGACATTGATCTTTCATGTACAAGCCATTTTGTTGTTTGATTTGGCTGTGTGATTCAGATCGTTGTCATATTGAATAGTGAAATCTTTCTATAACTGGAAAGTTTTGGCAGAAAGGCAGCAGGGTTTGTGCCAAAATATCTTGATGTTTGGATCTGTTCATTGTCCCCTCTATCCTGACCAGAGCCCTTGTACTGAAGTGCCCCCCTTGCATGCAGCTGCTATCACCTGGACAGTAGTTTCCATGTACTTTGGGTGATGAGCCGTGTTGGCTTTGTGCCAAACCTTTTTTGGATTTAAGGCCAAAAAGTTCTATCATGGTCTCATTATGCAATTACAAATTTCCAATATGGTTTTGGGAGATGGGATGTGTATTTTTGCAAACTTCATGTAGATTTGAATGGGACATTTCTTTATTTGAAATTGACATTTTTTTGTGAGAAATGGCTTTGGTCTTGCCCACCTAACCAACAGCTCAGACTTGCGGATAAGTCTTACTATAGTTGTAATATGTACAGAGTGCCCAGTTCCTGACAGAAAGATTTACATAAAATGTAAAATGTAATTTTTTTTGTTTTGTTTTTTTTAAAAAAAAATTTTTTATTTGCCATTATTTTATCAGGTAAGCTGATTTCTGAACCAATTCTTCTTAACAATGATGGCTTGGCCAAAGGCATAACAGAGCAAAACAAAGTCATGCGAAAGTTCAGATCAATAAATTACACTCAGAAATTACAGTGTGTGATTATACTTATTTACAGACGGAATAAAGTGCTTAGCAAAAGTGAGCAGATATTAGCTTAGGCATTTTTTTTCAAAGCATTAAGTTGTGATGAGATTTGAGATGTCAAATTTTAGTCTTTTGCAGTCCATTCCAGTTAATGGCTGCAGAGAACTGAAAGGAATAACGGCCATAGGATGTATTGACATTATGAATGACCACTATAATAACCGGGTATGTTTGAGTGCAGATTTCTATTGGGTGGTGAGATCTTAATGGACGAGCTGAGTTAAAGGGCTTTGCCTAGCAGGGAATAAATAATTTGTTACCAGTTAGTTTTCTATTGCATTTACAGCAGTGGCCTGTTAATTGGCTTAAAGTTCACAATGATGAATGTTGTATTAGGCACTCGTATAAAAATGGATGGTGTTGTGGAAAACTATATACATTTTCTTAAGTTGACTGTTGGCAAAGGCTTAGGTTATGTTGCCAAAATCCAGCACTGGTAGGTTGATACTTTTTACAAGGGTGTGTTTATAGCATGGATGAAGGAAACTCTGGATTGTTTGTGTGTTCCTTGTGGATCATGGCTCTGTAGCAGGCATCTCTGTATACTCTGGGCTCATTTAAAACAGGCCTAAAGACATATTATATAGGAAGTCTTCTTGTCGATTACTGTGCTTTTCTTGTCCTTACATGTTTCTTTTTACTTATTTTTTTATTTAGAGATTATTCAAAACAATGAAAAGCGCTCTACAAATTTAATAAATTATCATTAATATTATCTCTACAGTAGGCATCTCTATAGAAGGTATTGCTATTATAAATTATCAGTTTGTTTTTCATGTAAATATTTTTGCTTAAAAGATCCTCTTAAAGGGGATTTTAGCCTTTACATGTACAGAAGCTGCATTTTCAAAGATGTGTAGATCTTTGATATTCACTGTACCAGGTAACATTAGAGGAATGTAAATATACATGATGTAATGAAAATGTTTTATATACTTTTCTGAATTAATTATTCATAGATTTAAAAAAAACAAAAAACAGTTGGATGTTCTAATAAGCCCAATACAAGCATGTCTTTTCTGCAAGTGAGGAATGTGCCTGTTTTAGATTGTTGTCACTACTGCTGCTGAAAATTCACACAAAAAACAATAATGGATATGAATGTGTCTGGGCCTCTGCTACAGCATGATTCTCAATCAGGCCAACTGCTCTTTCAGCAGAACTCTGTCTTATCCCACGGATTCTGTCAATAATGCAAAATTATTGCACATACAAAATTATTATATGTTTGTGTATACACATGAATATACACACATGTACTTATGATGTGTGTATATGTGTGTTGCACTGTCCATAGTTTACAATAAAACCCATTATGTCTTCAACATAATGCACTGCTTTTAAACACAGTTGTTTTAGGCCATGTTTGAACAGTTTCTAAAATTGCAATTATTTAATTGTTGGACTACACTAATATTTTATATCTAAAAAAAATACAGAAATTGTATGCTTACTCATAATGTACTTCTCACAGTTAAGTCTACTTTGTGGCTTTGAGATGGTTTTGGGGGAAAGTTAGAAATATTTCTGTCAACTTACAAGACTGTTGTCACTAGTGATGAGATGATCACTAGTGAACACACTCCACACAGACAGATGGGGCAACACTGCTGGAAATAAATGGTCTTAATGGGCATAGTCTGTTAGGTTTGCCTTTTTAAGCCAATAATGGCTAAACAGTGTTTGGGTAATCATGTCATTTTTGCATTGATTGGCTAGTAGCTGATACTACTGATACTTGTGAAATTTTGATTATGATAGTTTGCCTTGGAATATGTGAAAATGTCATGTCCCTTCAGAATTGTTTGGCAACCTACTCATTAATCGGGTGTTGATAGGGCTCAATGTTTTGGAGACCCCTGGTCAAGGGTTTACTGGTCATTTATAAGAATGTCAAGAATCGTGCAAGTGAACAGGCAGGCAGAAAACAGTCCAATTGCGTCATACAACAGTAGTGTGTAGATGGAATCTCGGTACACACGAGTCATGGGTCCTTGTCACGAAGGGCTGTTGCAGCAAACTAGATGTGTTCCCTAATGAACTGATTGCTGAGTGTTTTCTAACCAAATGTAGCAAGGTAGACTTCCTTACCAGCTTACTATTTTCACAGACAATGTTTACCACAGCCTTTTTCCTTTGTTAAAGTTTGACATCGACTTTTATAATTGCCCCCAGTGAAGCCTGCCAAGAAATAGAGAAACTGTTCTAGGCTTTCAATGTCGTCAAAGGCATATTCCAATAACTGGATTGGACTTTAGGCTTTTGTGGTTTTCCCTGCCCAACAAATGTTGTTGTCAATTAAACATTAAACAGGTTGTTTATTTTCCTCTGTCCCCCCAGTTGCTACGACCAGAGCGATAGTCTAGAATCCGTTTGTCACGCTGCCTGCCGGCATTGCCAAGTACCCGATACTGATTTGAAATTATGAATAGCTGATTACTCAAATTGATGTTTTATGTTGAGTGCTGGCCATAATTCGCCCTCTGAGAATGGCAGTATGGAGAAACAGATGGTTTTTCCAGGGTAGTTCTAGCACTAGTCTATACTGTGTGCGTGCGTGCGTGCGTGCGTGTGCGTGTGCGTGTGCGTGTACGTGTACGTGTGCGTACGTGTGTGTGTGTGTATACGTGTGTGTGTGTGTGTGTGTGTGTAAACACGTGTGTGTGTGTAAACACGTGTGTGTGTGTGTATACGTGTGTGTGTGTATATGTGTGTGTGTGTATACGTGTGTGTGTGTATGTATGTATGTTCTTTGCATTGGGCTGATTTAATTCAGCATTGGGCTGATTTAACCTTCATTGTTGGTTGGAGATCCTGCTGTAAGCTGGTGCTCTGCTACTTTAATGCATCGTTGTGTCTGGGTTTGTATGGTTATGGGTGTGTGTGGTTGTGTGTCTGGTTGTTTGTGGTTATGCTTGTCTGGGTGTGTGGCTATGCTTGTCTGGGTGTGTGGTTATGCTTGTCTGGGTGTGTGGTTATGCTTGTCTGGGTGTGTGGTTGTGTGTCTGGGGGTGTGGGGTTATGCGTGTCTGGGGGTGTGGGGTTATGCGTGTCTAGGGGGGGGTGTGGTTGCATGTTTTGGTGAACATACAAGTATTTTCTATGTGAGGGCAGATAGAGGCCCACCCATTAAGACACCCCTTCAGCCTCCATAAGGGGTGTCTCAATGGGTACAGGCTTGTGGGGGGCCTAGGTCACAGCGGAAAACAGTCATGGTACTGTGGTTGTGTTAGCTTTGTGTTTTTGCCATCAGGTTACACTCTTTGCCCTAATTATATCCCCACAGTAGCTTTCTCCCTGCTGTTTATACAGGATACCCTAAAATGGCTTCCTTTCCTGGAGCAGGCTTTCAGCCCGCAAAAACATGGCACCTGTCTCACCGCTTCTGTTACGCCATGCCTCGGTGAATGCCCCAATCACTTAGGTGGAACCATGTCTCTTTTTAGGTCCATATCTGTAGTTGTGTGTGTTTTCTCCCTCTGCAGTCATTGCGCTTTCTGTCCCTAAATATTTCAGAGGCGGTCCATGTTAGTTTCTCAGTAAATGTCCCCCATACTCCACTGTCTGCTCAGAACATTTTTTCCGCACATCTCAGAGTTCCTTCTACTCCTCCTATGCATGTAGCCACTCTTCCTCTTTGTCTAGCAGGACTGTAGAATGACTGTCCTCAGTGAGATGACTACGGCTGGTTATTTATGTTTAGGCTGAGGTAATGTTGGTGTCTGCCATCGCGTAATGGCTGCCTGTGCTGCCGCCTGACAGAATTACAGGGCAGCCGATGATCATCACACAGAATTAAATGGCTTTTGAAGATTTCACGAGGACTGGGGCCTGTTTCCACTGGGTAACCTTTTGAAGTGACTGCTAACAATTATGCATCTCTCCTCTTGATTGTGCAGACCCCCCCCCCCCTTTCCTTTGAATTCTGAAGTTGGTTCCTCACACGCATCGTTGCCATATGTTCCCCTCTCTGACACTTTGGCCCTGAAAACTCAACAGCCATTGATAGGTAAATATGGTGTGTGTGTCAACTGAACATTATAGCAGGATTTGTTCATGACAGTTGAGGAATTTCAGTCACCCGGCGATCGCCGCATTAACAGCTGCGATGTGGAATGGAGAAGGTTTTTGGTGCGCTGTTTTGCGGAGTAGAGTGGGACATGTCTGGGAGAAGGAGAAACAATAAAGGTGCAGAGGGGGTATCCTAGCACTTTACGTGCGCGCCCTCCACGTAACAAGGTGTCGACTGCACTGACAGACACACACACCACTCAGTAGCGGCGGACGGCACACGTTTTATCCTCTTCCCCTTGGTCTGATGTGCATGGCTGCGTCGCAGGTTTTCTCCTGAAGCTGTGGCTAAAAATAGGCCCTCAATAGCGGGCTGCCAAGCAGACCTGCTCATCAGAACTAATTGCAACAGAAAAGTTCCCTTTTTCCCTCATTTTTCCCCTCTTGCCATCCTTCACTTTTGTTTACTGGAAATGGAATATCCTGTCTTTATTCACCGCAGCCCAAACACAAACGGCACACGTTTCCATGCCCTGTCTGGTTTCAGTTGGAATTCCACTACGGTCCCGGAGGACCTCTGGGTTTACTCCTGTATCAAATGAACCCGGCCACTCAAAATGCACTGTTGACAATTGGACAGTGTTTGTTTTGTTTTGTGCCGTGGGGGCGGAGGATAAGGCTGATTGGCTCTTCATTGGGTGCGGCGGTGATCGATTGTTATGTCTGGAGCGTTGGAGTTGGATGTTGGCTCGGCACAGTGTCGGTGGGGAGAAGACACTGGCTGGCTGGCTGGTCTGGGTACTGACAGGGCAGCCCTTTGTGTTGGGGACTATGGGAGAGTCGTGACCTCATTCCCAGACAAGCGTCAAGGGCAGAATGAGGTGGGGGGGGGGGTGTCTGGCTGGCTCCTACTGCCTCCCCATTCCACTTGACCCTGAGACTACCCCACCCCCACCCATGTTCGTTACCTGTCTGTTTCCTTGAACTGTCAATGTTTCTGGCTCTGTGGTATCATGTTGTCCAAATCAGATGGAGAAATGGCAACGTTTGGTCAAAAGGAAGTGTAATGTCTTGGTTTCCCACATCAGGCTCCTCCCCCATCTGCCCTAATGGTTGTTGGCCTTTGACAGGAGGTCAACTAGGGGAGGTCAAAGAGCCTGGCCCTTAATTGTGAGCCGATCTGACCCTCTCCAGATGGACAACGGTGGTGGTGTCTGTAGACCAGTGGAGGAGGGTTTTTTTCTTTTAATAATAAACTGATTGAGTCTGTGTCTGGGAGTGAGATGTGTTGTCTGGCTGTTGGTCTGTTACTGGCACGCTACAAAGAAACGATCCTTTAGGCTGTCTTCCCAGTACCCAAATTCTTAAAATGAACTTGGCTCCATTCTGCTCTGTAGATCCGGAAGCCCTGGAACAGAATGGGATTTTGAGCTGTAGAATTAGTGTTGGCTGTAGGGATAATGTATTGGATACCAGTTAGGTGTCAGAAGTCCATTGTCTTATATTAGAACAGTATTTATGAGATTATCGTGTATGTGTCTGGGGTTAGAGTACTGGTGTTTGTACAGTGTCTGGTATCAGGATAGTGTTTGTGAAGTGTCTGCTATTGGGTCAGTATTTGTACAAAACAACCTCTCTGGCTTCTGGTGTTGTGGAGAGTGTTTGTCTGATCCTAACTCATAATGTGACTGATGTTTTTTGTGGATGTTGTGTTTGTCCGGGGGTTGATGGAATAGACCTAGACGAGACTGTGAGGAGTCTAATTCCCGAGACCACGTTAGTAAAACAACTTGTGAAGTGTCTGACATCCAAGGTTGTCTGTAAAACGTCTGGTATTAAGACACTTTTATAGAATGACTCATTGGGGGGGGGGTCGTCGACAGGGGCAAGCTCTAGAATTGGCGCCCGTCCAGAAATGGCGCGGTTCTATTTCCTGCAGCAGTGGAGGGCGGGCGGCATATCTCTTATCATTGGTGTCCCCTCTCATTCATCACTGCTTCCCTGTACGCTCTGTCTTTGTGCTGCCGAGGTGTAGCCTAGCCGCGTGGCGCCGGCAGGCCAAGGCCCCCTGGAATAATAAGCAGGCTAATGTCTCCTGACTTTGTCAGATGGGCTCGGCGCACCCAGTCGTCAGGGAGAGACAAGCAGGGGTCAGCCCATCCCCACCAACCATGAAGACAGTGAATTAACCAGCTACATTTCCCTCCGAGAGCGAACCAGCTGTTTTAGCCTGTTATATGAAGAGGTGCAACGGAGTGGAGCCAAATTAGTGCAGGAACAGAAAGTTTCATAACCCTACCTCTGACCTTTTCCTGTTTACGTGGTCCTGTTCTCCCTGGGACTCCAAGGTGAAGGGGAGTATTATGGGTTGCATGGAGGAATATGTCTGGGATCATTGAATCATGTCAACCCATCGGTAGTTACCTGGGGAGGGAAAGGCATTTGCATCTCATTTTCCCTGCTACAGTACATAAGAACCATTTCTTCCATCTTTATCAGGAGGCTAGTTAGACTTGATTTGGCTCAGTTCATACTTCATACAGATAATTATGTTGTAAATGTTCCACTGACTTAGTGCACACAGTCCATACTGTTATCTATAGATGGTTATATTCTACATGTTCCACTGACATAGTGCACACAGTCCATACTGTTATCTATAGATGGTTATATTGTACATGTTCCACTGACATAGTGCACACAGTCCATACTGTTATCTATAGATGGTTATATTGTAAATGTTCCACGCTAAGCCCCACCACATTTGGTTATGCAAATTTTGCATCAAACAATATCCCAACAGAAATTAATTAAAAAATAGATTTTATGAAGCATTTTTATTTTTTTTAATTTCCAATTATCACTATAAATGTATAGCTACATTTGTAGAACACTTACAAACCTTCTGTAATTATTAGGACAGTGAAGCATTTTTTCTTATGCTCTAAACATTTAGATTTCAAATCAAACAATTACTATGAGGTTGAAGTATAGATTGTCAGCTTTTGTTTGAGGCTGTGCTTTGGGTTTGATTGAATATCCTTTGCATGCAATTACTGCCTGTAACTTTCTGTAACCCACTGAGCCCGCCAGATAATGGAGATCTTTTTTGTTGTGGCTCTGCTAGGCATGTACTATTGCAGTCTTCATTTGTTGTTTGTTTTAAGCACTCAGACTTTGGCACTAAAGGGATAATCCACCCTCAGAAATACAGATCATAAAACTCTTGTCAATTTACTGAAAGCCTATGTTCTATCAGTAGGTAAACCTTTTTCACCATGATTTAACTGCTAAGTGGTCAGTCTGTAAAAATCTGATAATCATGACATCGTGACACTATAATATTCCACTGACCAGGATGGGGATTACACAATCACATTTCATAATGCTTTTAAAACCATTTCCTGTACTCCAGATTGCCAATTCTAGTAGATAGTATACCTGTGTAGAACACACCCATCTGTCTATATTGTCATGAAAATGTATGTATTTTTCAAAAAAAATCCTCACAGCAAATCTTGTCACGTCTCCGTAAAGGGCTGGAAATGTTTGAATTTCTAAACCTGCGCTAATTTTTCTATTGGATGTTTGATTTTCAAGAAACCTCTCCTCACATGGTTGTTGAAGGTGTGGTTAGTGTGGTTCAATGTTTTTCACATGATAGAAAATAGTTTCCAGTTGTGAGCTATATAAACATAATTGAGTCAATAAAGCCATTAAAACCCCTGTGCTTAAACACTGTACTGAAGAAAAGAGATGCTTTGAAGTATAGATACCGACTATTGTTACTGGTATTTTCCACTGTTCAGCCACTCAACATGGAGGTCAAATCAGAGGTCTATTGAACACACCGACCCATAAAGCACTCTTTTCCCACTGGCTACCTCCTAGCTAGCCATCGTGGTTGAATGGTGTGGTATAATGTCCATCTCTTTTAGCATGTTTTGACATGATTCAAATGGTCTAAGAGGCTATGGCTACACTAATGTTACATTCCTCACTCTACTACAGACAGCAGTTCTGCAGCAAGTGGAAGGGACTTTGGCTACCACTGGCAACATGCCCCGTAAATGTTTTGGCCTACCCAAAGGAGAACCACTCCTTGTCGGCAAAGACCTTGAAACAAAACTGCGGTGCTCTGGTGATTCACACCGGCATGCCATTATGCATTTAAACGGAGGTCCTAACAGCGCTAAATTAGATACTAACGTAAGCTAATTCACATGTCACTATAACATCTAAATGGTGAATATTATTCTAAGTGACATATTGCTTAACCATTTAAATAAATAAAACTTTCTATGACACACTTTTTAACTGCTCACAATAGATCAGAGAAGAAAAAAATACTTAATTGTCCAAATAATTTTGGAGGGGATGTTGATAAAGTGACAATGAATAAGGGTTATATTTAATAATGACAAACAATATTAAGTGTATTGAGCGACACTTTTGACTTTCTTGACACACAGCTTTCTGCACAGGCTTATGGGTCATGCATAACCTCTACTCAATATGTTCATCACCGGGGCAAGTTGGCGTCACTGGAAAGTTTTATTTATTTTTTTAGTTGTTTTTTTAGACTAGTCTATTTCCGCCTTGTTGTCCATTGACTGTCTATTCACTGGGTTCAGCAGTTATACAGTGCAGCAGGGAGGTTTGCAGGCAGGCAGTGATAACGGCAGCTCAGTCACTGCATCAGGACCCCAGTTTCCCCTCCCACACAGCCTACATAACATATAGAGCACCTTAGCCAAGCACAAGGACATCATCAAAGACAGACCAGGATGGGCAAAATGAATGTGAAAGAAAGATTGTGAGAGGAGGCTAGGGAAAAGAAAGACACTGAAGGAGAGAGAGGATCCAATCGTAGGCCCAGAGAGCAGGGAGCGTCAGATGCCGCCTGAGGAGAAAGCCTTGTCAGTCATGAATTATTCACTCCATCATTTCTCTGCAATGTACCAATGCAACCGTCCTACATTCACGGCCCTGCATGAAAGATGCAGCGTGTGTGTGTCTGTGTGTGTCTGTGTGTGTCTGTGTGTGTCTGTGTGTGTCTGTGTGTGTCTGTGTGTGTGTGTGTGTGTGTGTAGGGGAGGTTAGGTCTTCTGGATAATCTGGTAAAAATATCTCCCTGTCTGTCTCTCCAATGTTTCAGATTTAAATGATGCCCAAATTGTTTACTAATTTATAGTCCCCCCTTTCTATTTCATTCTCTCAATGTCTTGGTTTCTTTCTCAGTCTCTTTCATTGGTTGGCTGTACTCTTGCTCTGTGTCCTGTCGGGGCCAGCGGGACCCCCTCTCATGGTGATGTGCAGCTCAATGGCTGAGTCACGAGCCCCTTTGCCCCTGACTGCTGACTTGTCCTCCCCCTGTAGCCAGGCGGCCTACGGGCCAGACACGGGGGTTTGCCTCCCTGCCTCTCCTATGCTCGGTCAGGCCAGGCCACCGCCAGCGTGAGGCTTGGCAAGCAGCCGCCTGGCTCACAGACCCAGTCGCGGACAGTGGGGGGAAAGGCACAACTCCTGCCATGGTGCTACGGTAACCAGTGTCAAAAGGAGGAGTGAGGATGAGGGCGTCCGTGCAGTAACCCACCGGTAGGGACAGACGGGGGCAGCCCCCTCCTCGACGACTACACGGGACATTTCCCGCTCTCTCAAAATACTGTTTCCTGTCCTCTCTCCAGATCGAGAGCCTGGCAAACCAATGCCAGCCTGAAATACTTAAAGGGTACTTGAGATGCTTCCTCTGTCCTCTTCCTGATGTAGCCTAATGCTGAAGCCCTTTGTCTATAGTGGAGAGCAGTGATGCGTGGACAGAGATGAGAGCTTGTAGGCCAGAATATTACACCCTCCGGGTCTCACTGTGTGCTGCTTATTTCATTGAACAATGACAGCGCAGGTCCAATGCACACAAACACGTAAAAACCCGAGCCACTCAGTCCGGGGCCATTAAAAGAGAGAGGCTTACTTAAAAAACTGAATAGGAAAAGATGCCATTGTCTATGTCCCTGACTGTGACTGGGCGAAAGAAAGGCCTAGAAGGAACTGTGTTCATGTGGCTGTTGTGCTAGCGACGTAATTGGTTAAATGATTTCAGCCAGTGGATGGATCCCTGTGGAAAGGTCTTGAGATGTTTTCCATTGTCTGATGTAAAGCTTGTGATCTCATTTAGGTATCCCTCTTCTCCCCTTCTTATATTCCTGATCCTCTCTTTCTCTGTCTCTCTCAGTCTCTCTCTCCTGCTGCTCCCTGCAACTCTCTGAGGATGCCCTGTGATGTGAGGGGGGGGGGGCTGCAGGCTTGCCTGCCTGAAGCTGTGGGCTGGTTTCCAGCATGGGTGTCCCTGGTGGTGGGGAGAGAGGAGGAGGGATGAAGGGAGAGAAGCTGAGCCCCTGCTGTTTACACACTCTCCCTTTCTACCACTCCATCTCACACTCTCAATGTATTCAATTCAAATTGCTTTACTGGCATGATGTTGCAATGTATATATTGCTGAAGCATACTCTGGGGAAAAAAATATTATTTAACTGCACTTATTTCATTAAACTAGTAGAGAATGTCAACTTTGAGAAGAAAACACAAACACATTATAACATTTAAATGAAACAGGTTTGCTGGTCTTTCTGTCCTTCATTTTGTGTCAGGCAGCAGTTGATTGTGCTCCCAGTCCATTCTCTCTCTCTCTCTCTCTCTCTCTCTCTCTCTCTCTCTCTCTCTCTCTCTCTCTC
>JACXGI010015695.1:0-17073 GCA_016801175.1 Esox masquinongy | reverse complement strand
CTGTCAGTCAGTTAATGTCTAGTTATCCCTACATATCCTACAGGCTGGCAGCAGAGTGTCCCCTGGCTCTGTGGTGCCCTCTGAGGGTAGTGGTTTGGCCCCTGAGGCCACAGCAGAGGTGGAGGTGGTGCGACCCCCAGTGTCTGGGCCCTGGGACTACAGCCTTCTGTGTGGAGTGGGGGGCTGCGTGGAGAGGAGCCCCAGTCTATTGCCTGAGGATGCCGAGGGTCTTCCGCCTCTGCTCATCACCACCGACGACGAGGAGGGAGGAGGGGGAGGTCTATTAGTGGAGGTGCGCCCTGCCCCCTGCCAGATCCTGTTCCTATTGGAGGAGGGAGGCCCACGCCCTTTGACCTTTGTCCTCAACGCTAACCTGCTGGTCAATGTCAAACGGGTCACCTGTGAGTAGGACACCCATTTACATGGGGGTCTTTACATGGGGGTCTTTACATGGGGGTCTTTACAAGGGGGTCTTTACATGGGGGTCTTTACATGGGGGTCTTCACATGGGGGTCTTCACATGGGGGTCTTCACATGGGGGTTGTCTCAGTAGGCTGTAGGGGCTTCTTCTCCTTGCCTCCTTTGTCTGCATTGACCTGAAGGCAGGACTTGTGAAGACTATATAGTTGATGCTTAATCAGGATTAGCTTTCACATGTCCAATTATTTTTGTTTTTCCTAAAAAATAAAGTTTGGAGATGCATCCTGTAGGCTCATTCTCAATCCAGCGTTCTTCCTTTGTATTCTTCCTCTGTCCTCATCAGGTGATGGCGGCATGTGTTCTGCAGGCAATGTTTGTCTGTATTTGTCCCTATGTCCTCACCATGTGTGTCCTCTCGCACAGACTGCGGTCGGAAGTGCTGGTGTTTGGGCTCCAGTGGTCTCCAGACCGTGGGACAGAGAGAGCTAGTGTTTGTGCTGGAGTGTCTGCCTGAGGAGAAAGCTCTGCCCAAAGACCTGTTCACACTCTACCTCTCCATCTACCAGGATGCACAGAGGGGTACACACACGGACACACACACACACGGACACACACACACACGCTCAACAGGGCGCCCAGGCAAAATGCCGACCTGCTGACCTGTCTGTCTCCTCCCCCAGGGAAGTATGTGGAGGAGCTGGGCAACGTGCCGTTTACAGGCAGTTTCCTGGGCAGCAATGAACACGGTGGGATGCTGTTCTTCTCCCCCACCTTCCAGCCCTTAGAGGGCCTCTGTCTGCCTCCACAGCCCTTTCTCTGTGGCCTCCTCATCCAGAGGCTGGAGGTGCCCTGGGCCAAGGTCTTCCCCCTCCGTCTGCTGCTACGGCTAGGTGCAGAACACAATGGTGAGCCCCAACAGTTACTGGCCTCCAGTGATCAGTGGTGCTTGCTTAGTAGTGTTGAACTCAGGCCAAGACCTAGAGGCAGTATCGGTTGTGGGCCTGTTGGCTACTGAGATCACAGCTAATTTGGCAGGACTTAAGTTATAATGTTGCCGTAACGTTATCTTGACGTGGTAAAACTGGAATTAGGTTTTTTCAGTGTTTTCAAATGACAGTGTTTCTAATGACCTTTGGATCTAAGATGTGTTCTGTTGTGTTTCAGTGTACCCCAGCACACTGGTCAGTGTCCGCTTCAGAGAGTCTGTGTTCCGAGAGACGGGTCACACCATCATGAACCTCCTGGCTGTTAGTACACACACACACACACACTAACGAGATACACCATGACTCTAGTTGTTTTTAACAGCAAATCTTAAATTTGATCAAACAAAACTTTAAACTTATCAATGAACTTCAAATGGAAGTGAGGCAGTAACAGTAGGGGTGATTTTCTCCCTAATGCTCTGTGATGACTGGGCTGTGTGCTGTGCAGAGCTCCAGAGTTCAGCCAGGGGACAGATGACAGAAATTACTTACACAGAGCTTGATCAGCTCCCCTGTGGGTGTGACATTGCAGTAGTGCTCTTCCCTGACAGTCCTTCACTTCAGAGAGAGGAGGGTGTCAAACACCATTGCTTTGACTTAGTTCATCTTCCGCGGTGTCTGTCTGTTATGAAAACTCCAGCGTGTGTTGTTTTTCATGATGATGATGATGATGATGTTGTCATCCAGGACCTGAGGAACTACCAGTACAGTCTGGCCGCTGTAGAGGGCCTCAGGATCCACATGGAGATGGGCCAGAGCTACATTGACATTCCCAAGAGCAGCTTCACAGAGGTAACACAGTCACAGGACAAAGACATGTTCCTGTCTGGCTCAGATGACCAGTAGCATTAGTACCACTGGTCAATGAGCCAGACCCCCTTAATTTGCGCCTTTAGGCCAAATTAATGTCTCTGAGATAAAAAAAAATAAAAAAGGTAATTTCTCTACAGTTGACAAATGTGATAGAAATGCAGCGATTTTCCCCCAATGCTAGTTGACCTGAAGAACTGTCTGTATGTAAAATGGCTTTATAAAATGCATTTGATTTATTACCTGACCTGAGTAATTATCTTTCTTATTGTTGTTACCAATATTCAGTATTTCTGAACATTCACAAATGTTCAGGTCATCTAATGACCTCTAGCCTGGACAGGATTCAGATGTCCCAGAGTTAAACCTTGTTCAGTCTGCTTCACACCAGACACTGGGAGAAGAATGGTGGGTAGCAGTGAATTAATGGGAGGTGCACACGAGAAAACTCCAGTTGCTGCATTTCTGTTGTACATTTTCCAAATGTGGAGACGTGACACATGAACGTGCCAAAGGTTATGATTGCCCTCAGAGTTAGCTTTGAGAAAAACGTGTGTGCGCGTGTGTTGTTTAGATGCTGAAGGTGGTGAATGCGTCCAACGAACATGTGATCAGTGTGGCCGCCGGCTTCAGTTTGGAGGCAGACTCTCACCTGGTCTGTTTCCAGAATGATGAGGGCAACTACCAGACCCAGGCCAACAGTCAGTCTGGCAAGACGCGGACCGGTCAGTACCAACCCAGACTGTCACCTAGAGGAGGGAGGGGTTGCTTCCATTTGGGCACACTGCAGAACAATTTATCAAAGCTTTCTGCCACATGATACATTTTTCTGCACCTCTAGACTTTTTAAAAAAAAGAATCTGTGCATGTAGTCCCTCACACTGCTAATCTGACCAGGAAGTCACACTCACTCAGCTAACAACCTTAGTTCTTGCAGGCGCCAAACCCGCCTGAGGGAGGCACTAGAGCGTGACGAGGCACGGAAATCCCTGCCAAAATGCCCCCTCTACCCTGGGCAATGCTGGCCATGGGATGGAGGATTGCACGTTGGCCAGGCTCGAAATGAGACCGGTGGACGCCACAGTAACCAACGTGTTGTCATTCTACAGTGACGGGCGCCAGCTTTGTGGTTTTCAATGGCGCTCTGAAGGCCTCATCAGGCTTCATCGCCAAGTCGAGCATCGTGGAGGATGGCCTGATGGTGCAGATCCCCCCGGAGACCATGGAGGCCCTGCGGAGCGCCTTGAGGGGACAGACAGACTTCCACATCCCCTGTGGCAAGACCGACGGAGGGGATCTCCGGGACAATGTGACGGTTCGCTGGGTGGACTGGAGTGCCCCTGTCAACTCTGGGTAAGGGATGCGACGCGCGCACGCCTACATCTCTTGTGTGCACAGTCGGTGAAGTGACGTGCGTGTGTCTCTGCAGTGTGACCAGTGGCGTGGACGGGAAGCCTCTAGAGGGCGTCCACAGTGTGAGAATGCAGCAAGATGCAGTGTTCGAGTCGGATGGACGCTCCATCAGGTGTACTGAGGTGGGACGCAAGCTCACACACACACACACACACACAGTTTGGTTCACCTTGTAATCACAGCGTCAGTCACACTTGTCTGTCCGCCGGCTGCAGGTGTTCTACGCGCTGAAGTCTCCAGACCTGGCGCTGTGTGCCGTGCTGCCGTCCTGCAGTGTGTTTCAGAGGGAGATGGCCATGGCCGGCTGTGGAGCTCTGACCCCTCACCTCTCGGTCCTCTCAGCCAGTGGCATCAACTCCCTCACCCTCCGCGTCTCCACACACACAGACATGGTAACGCACCTCTGAGAGCCGAGCCGGTTGCCAAGATATGGACCAGACTGTGTCCCCACTGGTGCCAAATACGTGGGGACAAACGTGTTCATGACACCTATTCAAACAAATGTGTAATCCGGTGGGCGATTTGTTACTGCTCCTTGTGTGGTGATGGTGGTGATAATGTGGTGGTGGTGGTGTGTTGATGGTGTGGTGGTGATAATGTGATGGTGTGGTGGTGATAATGTGATGGTGTGGTGGTGATAATGGGGGTGGTGGTGGTGATAATGTGACAGTGTGGTGGTGGTGGTGATAATGTGATGGTATGGTGGCGGTGTGGTGGTGGTGATGGTATAATGGCGGTGTGGTGGTGATAATGGTGATAGTATGGTGGCGGTGTGGTGGTGATAATGTGGTGGTGATGGTGTGGTGGTGATCTGGTGGTGGTGGTGATAGTATGGTGGCGGTTTGGTGGTGATGGTGTGGTGGTGGTGATGGTATGGTGGCAGTGTGGTGGTGATAATGTGATGGTGTGGTGATGGTAGGGTGGTGATAATGTGACAGTGTGGTGGTGGTGATAATGTGATGGTGTGGTGATGGTATGGTGGCGGTGTGGTGGTGGTGATAATGTGGTGGTGGTGGTATGGTGGCGGCGTGGTGGTGATAATGTGGTGGTGGTGATGGTATGGTGGCGGTGTGGTGGTGATAATGTGATGGTGATAATGTGGTGGTGATAATGTGGTGGTGATGGTATGGTGGCGGTGTGGTGGTGATAATGTGATGGTGTGGTGATGGTATGGTGGTGATAATGTGATGGTGTGGTGACGGTGTGCTGTAATGTATATCACTAACCGTGTTTGTCTCAGGTGGAGTACCAGGCGGGTTCGGGAGGCAGGCTCCTACCTCAGCGCTATATGAACGAGCTGGACAGCGCTCTAATCCCTGTCATTCATGGTGGCTCAGCCAGCGTCCCACAGACCGCGATGGACATGGAGTTCATCTTCTACATCACACACACCATCTAACACACACACACACACGCAGTTAGGGCTGGCACAGTTACTGTGACTGGAGACTCACATTAAAATAAAATAACAGTTAAACAGTTTTTATTATATTATTCTATGTTTTCGAAGGGAGAGCCAAGCATTAATGCGATTAAAGCAGTTACTGCAGTAACATGGGCTTCTAAGATGCATCTCTTCTGCGCCTTGCTGAAACAAGATGAGTGGTAGTAAAATAGCCCGCTCCTTAAGAGCCGCATACAGGAATATACTGACTATGTGGTAACACATGCAGTCCAAACCACATGATCGAGAACATTTGCATATTTAAAATAATACTGATAATTGGCAGACCAATAACTTATCAAAAATGATTTGACGATCAGAGCCCTATATATATTAAAACACACATGCACATCAAAACACAGGCTCAGTTGCATAAAGAAAAACTCTTATGCCCACATGCAGCCTGGGTTTCTTTGCACAGAAAGAGGCGTGAGCTCTAAGGATGTTAACGGACACAAACAGCCAATAAGACATCACTTTTGACCCGGCTGAAGACAGACAGCCAATAAGGCTTGGCGACTGAACTTACGGCCCACAGCCAATGCCAGGACACTCCCACAGAATCTCTGCAAACCTCTTGGAGGCCCAAGGTTGTAGGCCAATATTCCTGGATGAGAAACTGGAACAGTGACATGACTTTCAGCCTGAGAAACGTCTCCAACGATGCTATAACCAACAAGACCAATCAATAAATACAAGTAACAAACAACAACCAAAAGAAAGAAGCCAAACTACCCTGAAACCCTGACTATTCTCGCTTTGCCTTCTCGGTTCCTTGCTGACATCATCTGTCAGTCAGCCATGGAGCACCTTGATGAATGTTTTCACCATACTCTGTCAACAAACCGCTTTTCTCTTTTAATCCTTTTAGAATGACCACATGATAAAAAATAAATGTTTGAATGGTAATGATTCATAGCTGCGTACCAAGCCTGAGAAGGGCAGCCCAGCACAGGACACTAAAGAGATGTTTGTTATTTGAGGATGTGCGCGCAAATATAGAAGATAGCCTATTGACACATTTGAAGTAGCTTCCCGTAAGTCTGAGATGTCAATGACATTTGGAACATCCTCCCTCTTCAACGGTAGAGTTCAGGGTCTTGTGTGCGGTTGGGACCTGTGGTCTCTCCGGCTGTGTGTTTGGAGTTCTTTGACACACTAACTGTCCGTATTGTCCAAATGTATAGATGTACGCGTGAGTATGTCACAAACTATATTGAGCTTTTTTTTTAAGCTTAAAGTTCTATTTTTGGAACCGTTACATAAATGTAATCAAAGTTCATATTTTTGATAGGATGTTAACAAGCTAAGTCACTTTTGAAAGTGCAGTAAAGATGAGGCCAGAGTAGGGAGAAAAGTCAACTCACAGGAGTTCCCTTTAATCCCTCCGATATCAGCTGAAATGTTAAATACCACTTGGACTACTCCACCAAGTCAAACCAAATACTGATGCGAAATATGAAAATCTGTATACAATGTGATTGATTAAATATGCAGAATAACACTGTAAAGGTATTTGTATAACTTCCCTTAATATTTTTTCTGGGCTGACAATAGCCACTCTTGAAGGCTTTTACCCAGTTAGATGCATTGTCCAAGAATATTTCCAATGGGTGCAAACAAAATACATAGACACCTTTAAACGATTCCCTTTTTTCCCCAGTTAAAATGTATTAACATATTTGATCGCAAACTTCTGGACTCCATCCCATGGAATTTCAATCTTGCAGAGTTCTTTAGTTTTGTTAACTTACACTTAGACATGTGGAGAAAATGATAGGCAATATAGCTAATACTTAATTGCACAGCTTTTTTTTACCAAGATAACTGCTAGCAAAAGCTTTGTAGCCATCAATCAGCTTTTGCACCTTTCAATTAGCTATTTGGCTCACTTTTCATAAGCAAACTCCTCAAATTCTTCGAAGACCCTTTACCAACAAAAAAAAGACACAAACTGGGATAAAAACTGCATTCCAAATCATCTTGATTATCAGCAGATTTCACAATTTATTACTCGCATTCAATAAATACCAGAGGCAGCAGAGCAGCCCCTCACTCAGCAATGTTGAAAATGCAATAAAAAGGTTTGGTGACCCATTTTTTTCTTCAAAATGTTTCCCATCACATTTCTGACAGAAAGTGCAAGGGTGTCAATGTGGCCACATCTGTGTACTGGCTTGTATTTGACTCGATACGATCTCATTGATAGAGGCTAGTTGTTAAGTTAATAATTACATATGTTCATTGATACAGTAGTGGAATTGATGCACTGTCGTTGACTGACAATATGTTTGTTGCTTCCACCAATGTGCTGCGCTGTTCCAATGGGGTTGGAAGCTCCCATGCTGCAAACACTACGTGACACAGATGTGTTGTCGAGGGCTGATATTTTAAGCCCAACTTCAAATGAGAATAAAATGTACATTTGTAATTGGCATCGCAACAAGGATCTAGTTAAAGTGACGGTACAGCTTTGAGCATTCGTATACACCCCACTACTCCTACTCTCATCCCTCCAACCCTACCTACACACTGCTGCACCTCTCTGCTCCCCTATAGTATGTGGCAGTTTTGTATATTCTATAGCTCATTTCAGACTACTTCAGCTGGCGTATACTTACTAGAGTATTACTTACAGTGCTGACAGTTGTCTTCTGTGACTCTGCACCCTCAGATCCATCTCCCAATATAAGGACTTGTTGAAATGTCATACACATACAGAATCAGTGTGTTAACACTTGTGAGAAAGTGGTTGTATCTCACTGTACTGTTTAATTCTCTTGTGGCAAAAATGTGGGTTTGGGTTGGGTAATACCTGCCCTTTAGTAGGCCTTTTGCCAGGCTCTATAATAAATAAATATATAAATATGTATAAAAGGAATGTCCTCTAAATTGACCTGCCTGGTAAAAATAAAATTTAAATGAAAGAAATCCGATGCTAGTTCCTACTTGTGCTATGGGTGGATTGTGAATCACAATATTCAATGTGATTTTATTTGATATGCAACAGTTGAGGGCTTTTAGTTCTTGTGAGATGTTGCCTAAAGCAAATTATTTATTTTACTTCCACATGATTGTCAGTAAATAGTTTAAGACATTTGCGTAATGCATAGATATTTTTCTTACTCCTTGGTATCAGGCGAAAGTTAAACATTTTTCCAAGTAAAATTTCTTCTCACTATTTAAGGTTAAAGATGCACTCTGAAATTGCTTTTTTAATGTCAGTAGTTGTAAAAGTGGTGCTCATGAGCCAAAACGGGTCACATTCTTTTTTAAGTCATCCAATTGCATAACACATCACCCTACTCCTATCATATGTTATTGTGTTTTAAATCCAATTCATAACATATCATAAGAATTTGGTGTGATTAAGATTTGGAATGCGTCTTTACAAGAACTTTATATGTAAAATATTATTTTTAATGTTTTGTGTAAATCACCTGTATTCATTAACAGCCGCTTTATTATTTGGTGAACCTGGTATCTGGGTCTCATTAATCTCATTTAATCGATATTCCTTTATAAATATGTATTTCTCTTCTAGAAAATAAAAGCATAGCTTTTATGTAAAATGGTCTTGTATTTATGGTTTGTTTGGATATTATAATGCAAACTGGATATGTATAATTCTATCTACACATGTATTAAGAAGTGTTAATGTTTTATGCCGTTAGCTTAGCTAGTAACAAAGGATACTCACATAAAATGCTTACCAGAGAACTGCGGACAATGCTAGTCCCTCAATTGGCTATCCATCCGCCTGGCAGCAATATTAGTTGAAATTAATCTATACTCATCCAGCCGACAGGCGACTTGATATCTCAGCAAGTGGCCGCTAGAAAAGTCACCGGAAAAAAAGGGGCCGTGGAAAAGGGGAAATGGAAGCAACCCGCCTGCAGGTGTAGCCAATATGGTTACCACCTCCAGCGCAGAAGAATACCGGATCACTCGGCTAACTTCATCCCTTGGCTAATTTTTTTCTTAATGTTTTTACAGATGGAGCCATAATGACACACCGCCATGTCTGAACTCTTACCCAACCACTAAACGAAGCAGCAAAAGCACATAGAATTATGAACCCACTCACTTTATTACTCTACGTGCAACTAATTTTAGATTCAGAAATAAAATACTTGATTAATCCTCATAATTAGCCTATTTTCTTATTTATACACCACCATGTAATTAGAAGCATAGCCTAAAAAGGGTTTAAAAACATTTGGACAACATTCACAAAAGTGCTTTCCTAAAAAGGATTTCCTAGTAGGACAGACATTTAGAAGATATAGCTTTGGTTGAATCATGAGAACACGTTCATCCCTCTCTCTGTGTGATGACCTGAAGAAGAAGGTGGTTGAAGGTAATGAGGATTGTGCCATCTGTAACAATGATGAGACGAGGCTCGTCTTAAACTCCGTCAAGTTAAACTACCTACCCTAATAATACAATCCATGACTGTCCACCACATAGTTTGTGCAGTTCCTGTAGAGGCCAGTAAGTGGTGCCCTAATCCCACTACTAGAGAGACTCCCAAACATCATCTCATCCCAACCCAGCTTCCCGTTCTAAAAACGCTCCTCCTGTTAAAAGTGAAAGAGAAAGCCAATGTTGAGATAGAGAATGTCTGTGTACGTCATTTTTTGTTTAACTTTACATTTTCCTTTACATATTTAAAGCAAATTTCAATACCTTTGCTGTTAGTATTTGTTTTTCGTTTTAAATGTTTATTACAGTTCTTTCACACCTATGGCCGCTTTTCTGAGTTCTTTACAGTATCTCACGGCTCTGCTGGTTGGCCTAATCAGCCTATCTGTTAGCAGCCATGAATGTAGGAAATCGCTCAATCAATCAAACGTTACATAGTACACATTATTCTATTGTACACGTAACTTTTATTCCGATAAAACGTAGTTGATTATGAAATGCCAAAGGAAAAGGGTTTTTTACCCATTACTAATGCCTTGTTGTAGAGTGCAGTCATGTGTATGATTTGGTCAGTTATTTATAGCCAGGTCGTTATTTATGACATGGGGTATCCCTAGAGTAAAGGCCCGCGAAGACATGAAAACATATTTTCACATCCCCCCAGTCTGAGGAAAAAAAACATGACCCTCCCCATCCAAAATGCAGATTAAAAAGGAGATCGGAAGCATTTGGTCTCAAAGACAAACACTCTTGTACAACAATATGCGGGCAAAGGTAGCCTATACAGGGATTACGTATTTTGTGGGCGGAGCCGAACTGTTGGCAGAAACTTCTGGAATGTGGATCACCTGGACGCCTTCAATTTTTTTGCAGAGTAAATGTCATGTCACAGATATAATATTACCGTATATCCAGTTCATGTATTAAATGCTTACATAAATACTGAGTGATGCAAGCTAAAATGTCTAAGTATGAGCAATTTGGTTTGTTTGCATGCTAATTCTGCTTACACGCTAGCTAATGTTGCTAACGTTGGTCAATGGTGTTTAAAGTATTGGGAAAGCCTACTGAGAATGCCAGCTTTGTGGTTGCTGCTGTTACTAATTTATCGTTATTATTATAACTACATTAAAGATTTTGCCTGTGTGTGATAAACAGTGGACAAAACCTTGCCTGTAAATGAGCACTGCAGAAACGAGCATTCCGGATGATTTCATCAGTCCAGTCTGTCTGTTTAATGGCTTACAACCATAAACGTCTGCATTTAGCTTCAAAGGGTGGCTTCGGCAACGGTATTATCTAAAAATGAAGGCCATCTTTTTTTCCTGACATCCAACGGCACAACAAGACATTTTTTCCCTTTATTCCGAGGATCTTGCCCGTTTCCCTACACTTGTTCCCGCGCTAGTATTCTGCCAAAAACACTAACGATGACGTCGTAATCGTATTCTAATGAGGAAACCTTCAGAATAAATGAGCCAATGTCAATATTTTGCATAGTGTATAACATGTTTTCTATTGAATGAAAAGAGCAAATAATAGAAGAATTATATAGGTTTAAAATAAAATAATTCAAACCACAATATTAAAGCATATAATGTGCAAAACTCTATACCTGAATTTGGCCAATCCAAATTGCCTTATAAAAAAAACCTAGACGTTGTGCCGTGGAACATGGCATTCGAGAATTACTCACTAGAGTATAAAAAATCCATATAGAGTGTCAATTCATGGGAGAAAATACAGGGTAAAGCCAGCAGCACGTTCTTAGCCACACACCCCATTGGCTCCAGTGCAAGACTCATTCAGAATCTGGGCAATGCAAATTGCCTTAAAAAAAAACTAGACGTGCTGTTAATTGATAAGCAATTAGGGGCTTAGCATGCAGGCATTTCCATCATCACCAACCTTTAGGCAGAATGTCATAACTACTAGATTAAAACAGTGTTGTCTTCAATCTCTGCTGTATGTCAATGATAAAATGGCCTTTTTCGCTACTACAGGCCTCTCACCTCAATAGCTCCCCACCACTCCATGCCACCTCCATGACTCAATGGCTTTTCCCCAGCTAAGAGAAAAGGGTTTCCTACCTGGTGACCAATATAGAGTCCTGCCTCATTTGCACATCTGCAGTTTTCCCAGTACCTGCTCCTGTACTAACTTTAGTAAAGTTTAGGATGTTTGATTCAGACAATTTGCTTGGTTGATAATTAATGGACAATGCTATTTTAATTTTGGTCTTCTTGTTTTTTTGCTTAATTTCACTCTAGTTAAATATGAAGTCTTAGGTCCGGCTGATTCTGTTGTTGTGTTGCCTGGCAATGATGTCATTTTGCCCTGTTGCCTCAAACCCAGCATCAGTGCTGTGGATAAGAAGGTGGAGTGGTTAAGGCCAGATAAGTCATTTGCTACGGTCCATCTTTACGAAAATCAGAAAGACAGAAATGAGAAGCAGAGTGACACCTACAAAGGAAGAACCTCTCTGTTCCATGAGTTACTTCAAAAAGGCAACACTTCATTGCAGCTGACCAAAGTGAAAGTCTCTGATGGTGGAAAATATAAATGTGCAGTTCAGACACCAACATGGTTTGAGGAAGCTAATCTTGAAGTGTCTGTGAAAGGTAATTTCACTGAATTATTGTTATCAGTTCTAATGCAGAAATATGATGCAAATTGTGATTTCTTCTATATTCTACATCATTTACATTTCCAAGGCAGGTATTGTATTTTCCCTTAGGAAATGTTATTTATTTATCACATTAATATTCTGTATGTTATTTTGTGATATCTTCTTACATCTGTTTAGGTGCAGGATCCCTACCAGTAGTCACCATTGGGGAGACCAAAAATGGCGGTCTTACTCTAATGTGTGAATCTTCAGGTTGGCACCCAGAGCCTAAGGTGCTGTGGTTGGACAATAATGGACGTACCTTCCCCCCTGGACCGACCGAAACACACAGAGATGCTGAGGGCCTTTATACCGTAATAGGACAAGTTGTTGTTTATAACAATAACAAAAACAAGTTTGTATGCAGAGTTCAACAGCAGCTGATCAATCACACAACAGAAACTGAGATTTATATTTCAGGTAAGGACTATTATTTTACTAGGAAAGCGTGGAGCACTTTTAGGGTAAAATAATTAAAAAATATAATTGTTTTCGGACAGGTACATTGGATACATCGGGCACATTTATCACATTTTGTAAACTTACAAGGTGTTCTGAAAATGTATTCACACCCCAGAGTTAAAAATGCTTTACAGATTATTTGGTTGCTGCTTCTAAAAGTGGCACTGTTTAGACAAAAAACAATTCCCAGAAAATTGGCAGTTATGTGCCAAAATGTGACTCATCCAAATCACTCACTTTCAAACTTGGAATTTCATGGCATACTACGGTATGATAGTGTTTCAGCATATAAATTCTGAACATTTTAATAAAACCTTTTAATAAGGTTTTATTAAAAAACTGTAAATTGCCAGACAGCATCTTTAATACTTGTTCTAAGCACCTTTGAATGCTGTTGAAACTGTAAAAACATTAGTATTCTAACAACATTACACAATTCTCACTAGTTGTATTTCATTTATTTATACTCTAACAAAAAGAAATATTAAAAAAATATAAACTGACTGTGTTTTTTCATCAAACAAGTGTAGTAAAAGGTGAAGATTACAACAAAAGATAAACCAACTAAGACTAAAAAGAAAATTAAACCCTTCACCCCAACCAAACCATTCCATGATATAGGTGAAAACAGGCTTTTAAGTGCGGTAGAAGAATTGTTTATATTTTTCTTTGAATCACATTCTACTTCCTTCACTTCAAATTCTGCTTCCTATGAGATATGTCCAATTCAATTCATGACTGAAATGGCAACTCGGATTACCAATTGGACCTCAGCCCTGCCTTCCTCTTTTGTCATCATGATAGTTAAAACAACTTTGTGTTTCAGGTGATTTATTTCCTAAATCCCCTTACATCATTATTGGAATCGGAGTTGGTGTTTTCATAGTTCTTCTACTTATTGTGTACATAACAGCTAACATCATTTGGAGACTGAGGAAGAATCATAAAAGTAAGACAAAAGTATGTTAAATATACAACAAATAACTGTGTACCATTGATTGAATCTAATAATACTCAAAAGCAATTGAACTGTCAGTTGGCTTTAAGCTGTCTAAACTCAAGTTATGATCAAGTTAAGATCTGGAGTATCTGGAGCAAGACATTTTCAGTTGTGCTTATGTTTTGGGGTGTTAGCACACAACCAATTCTTTAACTGTTTTTTGTTGTTACTGCTGTTGCAGATGATTTGAAATACATACTCTCAGTACGTAACCTGTTTTTCTTACGTTTGCAGCTCATAGGTGGACTCAAGGTAAGTTGTTAGCAGGGATTTCTTAGTCTCATCACACCTTGTAACATTTTGTTTTTCACTAGCTTTTGTAAGATAGTTGTGTTTATTTGTGTGAAAGATTTAAAACAATGAAATGTCAGGAACATTTACCAATCCTTGTCTGGCAGTGAAATGTTATCTCTATAGTTGGAGAATATAAAGGTTGTTGGAGTATTATTTGAGCTTAGTTGGGGAATTATGTTTATCAGGGAAAAGATTTGCTTTCAAAATATTTTCACTAGTATTCATTTCAGTGTTAGCCCTGAATTGCCCGATTCCAGAACTGTTTAAAATTCTATACTGCAAAAAAGATGTGGAATGAATCGTGTGTTGTTGCTTGAAATGGCTTGTGACTTTAATGAACAATTCTCTCAAATCTGTGAGAGAATTGTTTAGTGATTTTGTCAGCTCCATCCAGTTTGTCCAAAATCCTAAATCAGCATGAATGAGCAGTGTCAGCTACGTCATAGGGACCCATTTCTCTGTGTTCTCATTACATGTTGTGCAACAAGATCACTCATGGTTTCTTTTACATGTTGTGATAGCTAATGCCATTCTTTGAAATGAACTAAATTCAACAGTTTAACCCAGAACCAGATATCTCATTAGCCTGAACATCCCTGTGTGTGAAGTCTACCGTAATGTTTTTCCATGTAATGAAATGCAGGTTTCAGAAACTTAACAAGTTTCTGTCATACCAGGTGTGGGGTCACTGAATGATGCCTTAGATAATGTTGAACTCCCAATGTTGGAAAAAATTGCTTCACAAGCTAGCTTGGACCAAATTGAAACTGGTGATTGGAATTGTTCTCTTCTCCAATCCAATAACTCTACACGGTGAACATTCAGGTGAAAGAGAAACAGCGTGACATCTTATTAGTCTTTATATTAATCTCACCCTATTTAACCTACTCCGTTGTTGTTAAGGCCACCAGCAAATAGCTTCAGGAACCTTAAAAGTCGGCACCCACTCCCCTGCCATAACTGCATAGAAAGGATTTTGTGCTGACACAGATTGCACACAGTTCTTTAATCATGGATTTTATAATGCTGCTGAATAGTTTGTGAAAACAATTTAGGTTCACCTGCATATCGTTTAGATTCTAGTTGTAGTAGGATCTATATAATTGGCACCTATTATTATAATATTAAAATTAAAAAATGCCAATACAAAAGTGAGATCAGTTCAAATGTTTCATGTAGTCAATATTTGCAATATGCACACAGGTTCTGATCTTATAGTTTTCTTCTAATCTCGGAAAAGGTGCTGTGGGCCCCAGGACACAACAGCAGAAACGTGGTGAGTCCGACTCCTCTCTTCAGATTAATTTATACCCTATGCACACACTCGACACAATTTACGTAGAAGCCTCAACTCGTTGCACGTGGGTATATGTTCTTGTCTTCCTTCTCTGTTTCTGCTCAGAACGGCAGCAGAACTTGCCAGTAGTGTTGTTTAGACTATATCATACACGGTACTGTATAGAAGCCTGGATGTTCAGTTTAAATAATGAATTAGAAAAGAAAACACTGGATATAGCTTGGTGCTTCACAGATGTAGTAAGCGTGAACCTTGGCATGGTTAATGCTAATCTTCTCTGTATCAGTCAAATTAGGTGCCAATGTTTGTATGTGTTCCCAAAGTGAATATTACTAACTTATTTAATCAATGTGACCTCTTTGTTTTATAATTTGCTGTTTGCTGATTTAATGTCACATCATTTCAATTCAAAGGCCATGGCTAGAATGAAAATAGAAGTATCACAATTCTCAACTGTATTGATCCATACAAGCTAACCTCAATCCTCAGGACAGTGTTTTTTCTAACATTTAGCCATTACTCTCTAGAAAGTTCTGGGTGGGAACCCAGGAAACGATCATTCAGATCGGAACAACTTTCTTCTGTTATGCAATATGGTGAGTGGAAATTAGAACCAAAACATTTATCAACAGATAATGTAAATGTGTATTAGTGTAGTTTATTATCAGTTTGAGATATAGATGCTGCGCCACAATTGATAATATTGATGAAAAGTTGACTTAGTTCTGACTCAATCTACATTTCTTACAGCTAAAGAACAAGCTGCTCCCATTGGTAAGTAGTGTTTCTGAGAGTAGTTTGGGTATATTCTTTGTTTGAACACCACATGCAATCTGAATGTACCCCTGTTAAATGGAATAGACTCAATGGTCAATTTCTCTTTTGGCCCTGAAACCACATTTTTTTTAGACTTTGAAATTATTATTATGTTTATATGTTATATTCTTGGCTGTTGTATTTCTTTTGGCTGTTGAGGAGAAAGTAAGAGAAAGAACGGAAAGTTTGTGCTAGAACTGTGGTTCCCAACCAGTGAAACCACTGGGTCGCCTTGGCCCATCAACAGTACTTAAAAAGACTCAGCAGGTTTAGTGGTACAATCAATAAGAGGGGGTACATCAGGGGTACTCAGTACAAGGCAAAAATTTAGCTGGTTGTTAAGTGACCGAAAGTGGGAACCACTTCACTATAAGGGCATTATTTAAACCCCCACTGACATGGTAGAGCTGCCAATGTGTTCGTCAAAGGCAGTAGCTCGAACCCTTAGGTTTCCCCAGCCCACATATAGACAAATTATTAACGTAATATTTCCCTGTTCATGAATGGATCCACAATTAAAATTTCCAGATAGTTCAGAATGTATCAATGTAAACGTCACCTGCAACATCGCTGATAATGTGCATAATGTAGAAATTTCCAAAAGTTTACAATGTATCCATGTAAGTATCACCTACAACGTTGCTGATAATGTGCATAATGAAGAAATTTCCTCAACTTTGTATCTCTGCTGTGCCCAACAGAATCATATGAAAGACTCACTATTAGATAATTCAATATTTCTTAATTTCTAAAATCATTCTTTATAGCTACTGAACATGCTATCCAACTTGGTAAGTAGTGCTTGTGTGTGTGTGTGTGTGTATGTGTGTGTGTGTGTGTGTGCGCGTGTGCGTATGCATGTGTGTGTGTGTGTGTGTGTTTGACCAGCCTAGGTCTAAGCCTTGTCTGTGCTTCTTGGTTAGATGGCAGCTCTACAGGGCGATGCACATTAGCCAAGCATCACCTGGGATGGGGAGTGGGGGGCAACACTGTCACAGGGATCTGACTGCCCTCCTGGTTGGATGTGCTGTGTGTGTG
>JACXGI010015694.1:0-17054 GCA_016801175.1 Esox masquinongy | reverse complement strand
TCAGCCAGGTTGAGGTAGAGCTGATCTACCTCAGCCAGGTTTATAAGTGACTCAGGATCAGCTCTACCTCAGCCAGGTTATGCCATCTATTTATCTATGTCTATAGTATATCCATATTTCTATATCCATCCATCTATCTTTTATCTGTCTATCCATCCATCTATCTTTTATCTATCCATCCATCCATCTATCTTTTATCCATCCATCCATCCATCTCCGTCTCTCAGCTGCGTGGCTCAGTGAGCTCTTTCCTCCAGACACTGGGTGAGGACACAGACATGTCCTGGGCCAGGAGAGAGCAGCAGGCCCTGGGGAGAGTGCCCTCTAGAGGTGGGTCATCCAAAGAGTGTGTGTGTGTGTGTGTGTGTGTGTGCGTGCATGCGTGCCTGCCAGAAGACTTGGATACATGCGACAGACTTGACTGCACCCCAAAGAGTCCATGTAACATTACCAACCACATCTTTTTTCTCTGGAGTTTATTTCATTTGTCATTTGTATATGCAGATGTTATGTCCATTACCATGAGTGCTTTTCTCAGGTTGAACCCTTCTCTGATCTGCCTCGCTTTTTCCCCTCTTTCTACTTCATCCATGTTCCTCTACTCACCCTCTCCCCCACTACTTCTCCCTCCCTCCCTGGTCCTTCCACCCCCAGCTCCTTCACCCCTCCCGAGCCGGTCACGCTCCTCCTCGGTGGGGGAGTCCCTGGGCCTGGGTGGCGGTAGAACCATGAGAGCCCTGGTGTCCCACCCGCCCTCCTCCAACCCCAAACTGCTGCCCTTCGGCCGGGGAGAGACGGTCACCGTGCTGGTCCAGGAGCCGAGGAACGGGTGGCTGTACGGACGGACTGACAGCAGCCTGCGGTGAGTGGGGGGGGGGGGGTCAGGGCCTTATTGATTGGATGGACGGATCGATGGCTGGGGGTGTTGATAGAATGATAAAGACAGAAAGGGGCCGGTTGGGTATGAATGTGACGATGCCTAAAATAAAAATCCCACAAAATCAGCTCAATTGCGATATGTATTTCTCACACTGGGTCGTAACCGATGCGATCAATTACCAATAATTGGGCCAAAGATCAGAATGGTGCTGCCCTTGTAAACGGGGCCAGCCCGTCTCAAGTGAGGGTTCTGTGAGGTTTCTCTGGTGTTCCTCTCTTGTTCCGACAGCCAGGGCTGGTTCCCAGCAGCTTACGTCGGTCCTGTCGAAGAGTTCTCCAGCCTCTCGGGGTTCAGGTGCAGTATGTAAATCAGTCAAGCTGTCAATCAATCCAGCCCTCTGTCAGGCATTCACAGTTCACCTTTGACCTCTACAGTGGCTCATCCGTGAGGAGGCACAGCATGAACAACATATTGGATCCCTCCGACACCTCCACAGACCAATCAGAGAAGCCCCACGACAATATCCCATCCCCAGCCCCGCCCGCTCGTAGGGCCTCCGATGACTTCCAACCAATCTCCCCACTACCTGAGAGGAGGGCGGAGCCAGAGATTGGGACAAGGCCCATTATCGCAAAGACCTATAACGAGCTCCCGCCCCCTCCTCCTCCCCCTCCTCCTCCTCCTCAGCCAACCACAATGAGTAGTTCAGCTGACTTTCAACCAATCCAATCTCCCTTCCCTGAAAGAAAAGCTGAGTCATTATCACCACTTAGAGCTTCTGGAGAAAATCCACTTTTTCCCAGGTAGGAAGAGTGTGTGCGTGTGCGTGCGTGTGCGCGTGCGCGTGTGCGTGTGCATCTCAGGGTGTGAATGTCAGTGTGTGTTTGTGTGTGCCTGTGTGTGTTGATTTTTTTCATCAGTGTTGAGTGCTTGTTGTCTCCATATCACCTGATCTGTTGCAGGGGATCCAATCCGTTTGCGACAGTGAAGCTTAAACCAACCACCACCAATGATAGATCGGCACCCAGGATCCACTGACCAATTAGCACACAGAGATTTAGACACGGTCAAGAAAATGGTGTTCTCGTGTTCATTTCATTATATAGAATATGTAAGTGTAGAGCATCATGTAAAAATGAATTATGTGATTAAGCACCTTTACAAATGTTTGTGTTTTTCAGTTTATTCCCAGTGATTGCAATTTTTGTTGTGAAATAGGTCAATGTATTATGAAATGTATAGTTTGTTGTCTCCTCGTCCGACTGTTTGTAATGTTCAGTTAAGAGTAAAATAAATACATAAATATTCATAATTATAAATAAACAAGTCATTTTACTCGAGGCATTTTATTTATTATTTATTATTCTGATCATTTATCTCTCTTCACAGCTCTACCTCTTCTTTATTCATCACTGTATTCATTTACATGACCAGACAAGAGAGGAAGAAAGGAAGGAGGGAGGGAGGGAGGGAGGGTGGAGAGGAGGGAGGGTGGAGAGGAGGGAGGGAGGTACAAGTATGTATGAGAAACAAGAGAGAAATAGACAGGTTGCATCCTAATAGACTGGCACCCTATTTCCTTCTGGGCACCCTTCTGAAGTAGTGTACTTAAAAGGGAATAGTGTGCCATTTGGAACACACCGACAGCGAGGTGTGATGGGTTCTATAGACAGTGGGAGAGGATAGGAAGGCGTTGGGTACATTATAGTATCATCTTTTAACATCAGACAGTCATGAGCTTTTCAGATCAAAACAGGACACATAGATACAGTGTGTTGCTACAGTATAAAAAATGACAATAAATACAGTAGTGCCTATGGGCAAAATTCTGAGAACTTTTTCCAGACTTCCCCCCCCCGGTTTTTCATAAATTCCTGTTTGGGGAATTCCCAGATTCTCTTACATATTCATTCCTAACTCCAGGATCTTCCCAAGCGGGACGTCTGGGAAAACTGCGGGGAAGTGTGGGGAAAGTTACCGGAAATATGCAACCCTAGTAGTGTTGGGTACGTGATCGGGTGGTTGTTGGGTTGTCCCCCCTCTACCTCCGCCGCCGGTGGGCATCTCCGGAACAGCCTGCACGGTGCCAAGAGGGTGAGGTCGCCCCTAGACGCAGACCTTCGGGTCAGTCTGCATTCACCCCGCTGTTAATGAAGGATGGTATTGGGGAGGAGAAGCTGATCCTGAATTTGCACCTAAGGGGGACTTCACCCGGGGGCAGATGGTGCGGTTTAGGTGGTGGGTTGGGCAGTGGGGAGGCATGGCAGGGGACACTGCAGTTAAAAACATAATCATGGGGAGGGGGAGGAGGGTGGACAAAGGGTATCCTTTACGCCTCATGGACCAAAGTTTCGAACTCTGGAAAAGAGCAGAAGAGAAGAGGAAGATTGACATGATGAGAATTTCTTCATGTCATACATTTGCATGTCCTCTATTGGTCATATCCGCAGATATGTCATACATTTACATTTACACATTTACTCTGTTGGTCATATCTACCGATAATATGCGGTTTAGTGTTCATTTTTCAATGGTGTGAGTGTCAGAATAAAATGAACAACAGCTTGTTGGTCTCCTTCATTTTCTAATGGAAACACCCATCCAAGGCTCCAGGGGTAGCAGTTATTTCCAGTTCTCGTTTGATACAACCCACAATCCCCCTGTCTGTCTCATTCCGTCTCCCACCCCCCTCTGCTTGCTCCCTTACCCCCACTCCCCCACACTGCCCTCCACTCATCACCCGCTCTCCCTCTTTTCCCTCCCCGTCCCTCGTCCGCTCTCACCGTCGATGCCGATCTTTCCGTCTCCATCCTTGTCGGCGGCCTTGAGGAATGCTTTGGTCTCCGCGGCGGTCAGGTCTCTGCCGTCCGCAGCGAAGCTCTTGAGTACAAACCTAAGGTCAGAGTGAAGTGACAGGTTAGAGGTCAAGGATGAGGCGTCACTGGTCTTTTCTCAGTTGGATCTTCCCACGGGTGTCTCTACCATGAATCGAGACGGTCCTCCACCTCTCATCTCATCAGGTAGGTGGCACTTACAGGAGGCAATCCCTGAACACATTCTTAGTGATTTTTTTTTCGTGTGCGCACGTATTCTCCCCGACTAAACAGCTGATCTAAAAGGTGTGACAGATTTCACAACTCTTCTGCTTTAGGATAATGAGAGAAGGCCCCGTATGTGTTCTCATTAAACTGTGTGCCGTTGTGTAGTTGGTGTGTCGCGTGCGCTGGTCTACGCGGATGTGTGTCTCCCTTACTTGAGCTCCTCCTCCTCAATGAAGCCACTTGCATCAGCATCAATGGCCTTGAACACCTTCTTGACGTTATCAGCGGACATGGCCTTCAGACCCACCAGAGCAAAGAACTTCTTATGATCAAAGGAGCCCTCAGCTGAAGTTACGGGGTGTTTCGTGCGGTAGAGGTGGGGGGGGGTGAGAAAGGGGGAATAAGAATTAGAAAGGCTAAACCCTTAACGCTATTTAATATGTTTTTACCACAAAAGAAAAAACATAAAATTAGCTGAAAATTGGTTTTGAAACCTGCTCACCTTTGACGGCATCAAGCGCCTTCTTGATATCATCAGCTTTCAAAAGATCCTTGGCGGCCATCTCTGTAACTGGGGAGGGAGGCATGAAGAAGAGTTCAGACGTTTATTATTACATTAGAAGGTCCAGAGGTCAGAGGTCATGACGATATACTGGACAGTGGTCATGTATACCTCAGTCTGGCAGGCAGATAGCGGGGAGAGCGTTTCTGTATATCTCAGTAAATAAATGACCTCTGGCAAACATACAGTAAGGAGAGCGCCTGGGTCTGGCCAGTGATCCGTATCACTCAGGTCGGGGACCAACCGACACTCAGAGAAACTTGGCAGAAAGCAGAGAAGGAGAAAGTTGACTGAGAGCCATTAGAGTTTAGAATTTAAGACACGGACATAAATAAAGCCAGACGGGCCCAGACTGAGGTCCGGCGGAGCTCGACGGGAAGACGTTTATAAGGCGACGTTATGAACCCATCCCGCTGCAGGCTCAATATGGAGTCATGTTAGCTTGGCGAGTCCCACCCAGGTCAACGTGATCGCCACTGACCTGTCCCTCTATTGCTAGCCTTACTTGGTGAACCCGTCTCAGGAGGTTGAATTCCTCCTCGGAAGGACGTTGGGCAGTAGATGTCGGTACTGAGACCGTCGCGGTGCGTCCGAGTGGTGGCGCAAGAGCAGGTGCATTGAGATGGTGCGTTCAGCGGCTCGTGGGGAAAAACAGAACCCTCAGGAAATGTTTGCCCTAGCCGAAACCCTAGCCTCGTGTTTGTGTGTGCGCGCGTGTATGTACAGGATTAGATATTTCAGACGTGCGTGTGACACACTTGGTATTTTCTAAGTGAAGTGGTTGCCATGCCCGCACAGGGGCTGTGCTGGGTGTTAAAAACAAACAGTTATGGATCCCTCGGTGATAGAACCATTACCCACAACAGGACGGTGTGTCTAGACTTTGGAACAATAAAAAGTGTTAAATATTGCGCTCTCTTTCACATACTCTTTTGTGTCCAACTGTACATGCAACCGCAACTTTGGTAAAATACATTTCTAATGAAACTGTCAGCCCATTGTATCTCTATCTATAGAGCTGTGTGGACCTCGACAAAGTTCCAGCAAAGGTCCAAATCTCTACTATCTAGCATCTGCAGGCTTCCATGTTTCCCAGTAGTATAGTCAGGGATGAAGCATTACTGGAATCTGGAGGGAATAACTAGGAAGTCTGTGAACCCTCCAGCTGAGGTGATTAGTCTTCTGAGTGAATTAGACAGGTCAGTTAAAACAAAAATGTGCAACGTTAGCAAAACCTGGCCTGGAGGTATGTTGTCATCTTAGCATGTCTCATGTTGTCATATTGTTAGCATGTCTTCATGTTGTCATGTTGTTAGTGTGTCGTCATGTTGTTAGCGTGTCTTTGTGTTGTCATGTTGTTAGTGTGTCTGTGTGTCTGCCTGAGTGTAACAGTGTGAGTGTGTGTGTCTAAGTGTAACAGTGTGAGTGTGTGTGTGTGTGTGTGGTTCCCTTACATACATATATATGTGTATATACATGTGTGCCTTATGTAAATGTGGGTTTCAGTCAGCAATACATGATGTTAATGGCCATTTTTTGAGTGCAAACGTACATTTTCAAATTTATGTAAGAGAATCATCATTGAAATAATGAAACAACTTGACAGTTGCCTTTGGCATCTCCATGTCTGACAGCAAACCTACACTAATATGGCTGTAGAGTGTACATCTGTGGGCAGTTGCAGTGCAGCCTTACAGGTAGAACGAAAGCACAATATCACCTTTGTACCTCAACATAGCATCTTTGTACTTTAACATGGCATCTTTGTACTACATCTTTGTACTTTTTACTAGGATTTCTGAAAACCAGAAATATTTGGGAAAAGTTCCCAACATGGTTAAATGTCCCCACCCAAAATAAAAGATATTCTATCAAGACAATGGCAGTTGTCCAAATCACCTGCTAAAACCCACAGTTCCCACTGCACATGTGGAGATTCGAGAGGATTTTCACAGGTGTCAGCAATAAGATAGCTGTTGCTCTGTTTCGCAGTGTGAATGGATAGGCTGACATCTCATCTGCTTTAACCAATCAAATTATCCCATATCTCCTTAAGTGTATAGGATCCAGGGTTTAATGTTTGATTTGGGATGGGCCCCACTTGTTGCACTTTGAAGTCGACCTTGGCAGACATCAAGATGCCTTTCTCCCCCTAAGATGATGTAAGGTTTGGTTTAATTATATATTTATCCCAATATTAGGTGTGTCCCACTGTGTCCGGTTACAGGTGTTGACAACGGGCGTTGCTGCAACACATAAATCCAACCAGCTTGGAGTTAGTGTCATGCAATGCTCCAATATGACCAGCTGTGAACATTATGTATTTCACAGGGTCATATTTGAGCCCTGGCATTCTATACCATAACTGTTGATTGATTCGTGGAGCATCTTAGATTGCACACACTCTCCCACACACAGACACACACACACACACACAGGTAAAATCCAGGAGATCCGTAAGCAGACCACAGAATACACAGAATGGTTGTTTTCCAAAATATTCTAAGAATTCTGCATGTTCTCAGCATTCTGTCCGGTCCTTCAGAACTGGCACTAAGAGTCGTTGCATGTTCTACAAGGATGCTTACCAATAACCAACCAATCCATTTAAACCATTCAGCGTCAGCTATTCATAATCACTACATACGATTCAATCCGCGCTATGTTTGACTGCACAGTAGATCAACATCAACAACTCCCACAGCTTGTAAAAAATCCCCCAATATTCTTCTAACATAAAAACATAATATAGAACATTGTTAAGTTAAATGTCCGGCACCTACTGCAGAGCCCAAGCGGTTTGCTTGCAGTAACTACTGAATCAAAACAATAATTAACAATATGAATCCAATGAAAAGTGTTCAGACCTACCTGGAAGTTGCTGGGCTAAGACTGAAGAGGGAGAGAGAGGATAGGAGAGTGAGGGTGAGATGAAGAGAGGGGCTGGAGATGGAGATAAGATAAGCGATGAGGGGGTACACTTTAACTCTTATATAGCATGCAAGCCCACACACACACACACACACGCACAGACACACACAGATAGTCTATTTTGGGAGAGTATGGTGGAGGGACAGTGGGCATCGAAACATGATGTACTGACGAAGAGTCAGATCGCTTTCTTGTGTGTGTATGAGTGTGTGTGTTTCTGCGTGCGTTTGTGCATGCATCAGACCTAGATAAAACTTAATATCTTAATTACTTCAAGGATTAATTACTTCAGGTATTCAGGAATTTTACTGGGAAATGAACTTGGAAAGTATTTGAAAAATGAAAATGCATTGACCTAAATTTACTGCCATGCATATAACACAGGTGTTTCAAAATTGAATTTGAAATGAGTATTAAAATAAATCTTAAATGCAATAGGAGAGCTTGACAGTTTAGCGTGGCAAAAAAGTCATCAATTAACTCAATAAAATCAAGTTTTGGCTGGTGTATTTGAAAATGGTCTCTGCAAACCTATTCCAAATACAAGATACTCAAAATCACAATATTAATCCCAGGTGAGTGTGTGTGTGTGTGTGTGTGTGTGTGTGCATGTGACCCAAAAGTCAGATCGCTTTCTTTGTTAATCTCCAATCAATTTAGTAATCTGTCTGCTGTATATTTACATTCACACTACATTTTTTCTCTCTCTCTCTCTCTCTCTCTCTCTCTCTCATTCTCCCTGTCTCCTTCCCGACTGTCTTTCCGTTTCTGTCTCTCTCTCTCTCTCTCATTCTCTCTCAGATCAGACAAAAGATCTAACTAATCTTGCAGCTTGTCATTCACAGTTGATTCACTGTTGATCTGGGGTCATATTGGCTGAATCTGTGCAGGTAACTGGGGATCATATTAGCCCACTCAATAGCAAAGGCTGCCATCAATTTGATCCATATAACAAAGCCCAGGCTGTGGTGCATCATGGGTATCATTGGAACAGTGTTTGTACTAAATGGAAGACAATTGCATTTTAAACAAAAAGGAAATTGTTTAATTGTGTACTCATAAATCCAGTGGATTTTGCCTCTTGGTCTACTTCAGGATTTTTACAGAAGTACAAAGAATTAAGTATATGTGTTTCCAACAGGCCTCTGGGACAAATCACAATGAGTGGGTAAATTACATGTGGTGTGATTTGCTGACAGGTGCATTGCTGAGTGCTTGTTGCACTGACCAATGAAACTCGTGAAAGCGAAACATTCTCCCAATGGAATTGTGGTCATTTGTTGTGCTTGATTAGATAAACACAAGGAAATGCAGAGGAAATGTTTTGCTGAAAGAACAGTGGGCCAGATTCTGAGCCATGAACAAGCAATACATACAGAATATTTATAAAATATTTATAAAAGATTTATAAAAGAGTATCACTGGATAACATGGTCATTCTCTATGCTTTATGGGATGTCTGGCCAATGTATTCTGGCCAGACATCCTTTTTTGGAATGACCTTTAGGTGATTTTTTTGGAATGACCATGTTATCCAGTGATACTCTCATCACTCTCACAAAAAGGGTTCCAAAACAGTCCCCATAAGAGGACCCGTTAAGGTTCCACAAATGTTGGTTTTAAGTAGAATCCTCTGTGAAAATGTTTTTACAGAGAACCAGAAGGGGTTTTAACCAGAACTAAAAAGGTTGGCTCTAGATGAAATACTTATTTTACATATTATTCAGTAGTTCTTGTAAATTGAAGTTGGTCCAACTGCCACCTTAAGGCTGGTGGACTTGGACTTTAGATACTAAAACACTAGAAACCCAAGGCGCTGGGCAGACCATTTATTTTATCCTTATTGGAGATTTCCAATGCTTCCTCAATGGGACTCACAGGTGGTTAGCTGAAAAGCGGCCAGGAAGTCATGTGGGAGGAGCCAATTGGCCAGCATCACCTGGGAACCGGGGAAGCATCGTCAGCAGGGGTTTTCTGGTCTCTCTGCGCTCTAAAATAATGAATTAAAGGTTCATGTTAGGTTTTTCGGATTCAGGGCAATGGGTTCGGGGTAAAGGAAATGGACCCTTTTTTTTTTTGCTGAAAGAGCTGTGGGCCACACTCAGATTTGTACTTGCGCACCATAGGGGTGTGTGTGTCTGAATGTGTGTGCGCGCGCGCGCCTCATAGCATCCTCAAGGTGCTATGCGGTGTGAGAGTCAAACCAGGTCAGCTATAAACTGTGTGCTAAACGGAACCCTATCCCCCAGAAGGCTTTGGTTCACAGTAGTGTACGGCACAGATTAGGGTGCCATTTGGCACTTGTTCGTATTCTGCGGGTGCGTCGGTAACTCATATGGACATCTGACCTTCTAGTCTCATTCAGACTGAGACCTAGGAGGTAAGGTATGAGAGCCTCGCCTAATGAATTTGCTAACGTGGCATCGATGAGCCACTTCATCCACTGTAGTCCGTCCTCACTGCCAACATTGCCACCTGTCGGCGTGGCCTGCCTGCCTGGCCTTTCCTTTAGCCCTGTCCGGCTCAACCTGTCTGTCTCTACCTGTCTGTCTCTACCTGTCTGTCTCTACCTGCCTCCCTCTATCTCACCCTTCGTCCCCCTCCATCCGACCCTCAATCTATACATCTCTCTCCTATTATCTCTCCCTCAAACTCTCTGTCTCGTCCGAGGGACCCTGCTGGCTCCTTAAAAGGCTCCCTCCTCTCCTCCTGTTCCCCTCATCCCTCTCTTGGTCCTTCTCCTCTTTCTCTGACTAAATTTATCAATCGTTCTCCCCTGCCGCTGGCAACCAAGGCCAAGAGCTGGATCCATCTCTGTGCCTAATATCACACTTCCCAGCTGACCAAATGATCTGTGTGCGCGCGCGTGCTCGTGCGCGCGTGCTCGTGTGCGTGTGCTTGTAATGTCCCTATGACACGTGTCTGTCTGTCTGTCTGCCCCCGCCCCCACCAACACACTGATTCTTCTCCCTGTTCATCCTCCATGTTCTATCAGTCCCCCCCCCCCAGACTCCCCCTCCCTTCAGTCCTTCTCTCTGTTCATCACGCTGTTTTCCCCTCTATTGCATTACCCCTCCTCAGCACTTTCCTACAGTAGGGACACCAGTTGGACCAGGCCGTGGGGAGGGGGGAGGGGGATTAAGAAAAGGAGAGAGGGAGACACACACAGAGAGAGAGAGAGAGAGAGAGAGACGGAAATAGAAGCAGACACGTATGTCTGGTGAATTAGGAGAGGTGTGGAGAGGACGAACGGATGGTGGACAGAGGTTTTCGCAAGGGCAAGGCTGACGCTGACAGATACACTGACTGACTACTTCTAAAAAAGGAGAGTGGCAGAAAGCGAAAGAATGAAAGCGGAAGGAAGAGATTCAGAAGAAAAGTGTGAGAGAGTGAGAGAGAGAGAGAGAGAGAGAGAGATTGTAGTAGCAGCAGCAGGTGGAGTGCTAAAGCCAGTGACAGCTGCAGATACAGGTTACAGCTGTGTGTGTGTGTGTGTGTGTGTGTGTGTGTGTGTGTGTGTGTGTGTGTGTGTGTGTGCGTGCGTGCGTGCGTGTGCGTGTGTTTGTGCAGTAATACCACAGGGGTATCCCTCAACTAATACGTCTTAGATTAAGGTTAAAGTGTTACTATGAATACATATGACAACGCCAGCACAAACCACGTCCAGTGACCCAGGTACAATACCAACACCAGAGTGTGTCAGTGGGAACTGCACGTCTCTCCAACGGAGGATAGCACCGCCACGATTAGAACTTTCTAGAATTGGTGGAAAATATGAATGCGATTATGAGGTAAAGAGGGGCTATACTAAACAAACAATGCAACACCATAAAAGCTAGCCTGTGTTTGTTTGTATGTGTGCGTGTGTTTCTGTGTGCGTGTGTTTGTGAGTTTGTGTGTGTGTGTGCCAGGGAACGTGCGTTTACGAAAGCATAGGAGCATGCTGATAACAGTCAGAACTCCTCCAGAGGGGAGATTGTTATCAGAGACATGTTCACTCTCACGCAGATTACTTTTTGAATTGGTCTGGGCTGAGACAAAGTGTGCCGTTCTCTATAAAAGACAGTGACCACCGCTGGTGCCAGTCTAAAACAGATACCCCCCCCCACACACACAACATTACAAATAAATAATCTAGTCAGAGTATACCATCGTCACAAAACAAACAGCTATCTTGAACATTTATGTGGCTGGTGAGTCGGGGGGGGGGGGGCAATTTCATTAGCTTGGCCATGAGTTTAATACCGGACTTAATGGGACTGACATTTCCTCCTCAGTCTGCGGCTTATGGAGCTGTGAGAGAGGTGGTCCTAGAAAAGACCCGACGCCTGTTTGCCAAAGTCCCACAATAGGTTCCGAGGGTAATGAACAGCAAACCTGTTCAAGTGGTGAGAAAGTGGCTATGTTTAAACACACACACCGTACATGATGTTACCCTCCTGCCAAAACGAGAGGGGTTTGGTGAGCCTGAATGTCGAGTGGATTTACAACGCTACCAGACCGACCAGTCCGCCGAACACGCTGAGCCGTGACGATGCAACGGTTTGGGACATAATCACAGCCTCCCTCCTACTGGACCTGAGGGGGAGAATGGTGTCATTGACAACAGACATTGAGGACAACTCCCCGGGCTTCAGGGGGAAGGACAAAGGCAAGCCGGACACTCGTGTTTGACAGACCCAGATTGTGTAGACTGAACCGTTGTCTCCCTCCGACGGGGTTGTGACCAAACCCCCCCCAGTCTAATCAGGGAGACTTGTGGCCCGTGACGGGACATCCCATCTAAAGACGGAGGATGGCACTCCCCTGTACCCCACGGACGCGGCTACGGCATCGACGGGCCTCTGGATGCAGGGGAGACTCACCACCCTCCCGCACCCACGTGCCAGAATGCTGCCGCCGGCCGGGCCAGGACGTTCCCAACTTCACTGTTAAGGTGTGGTTACAGGTTCTACCGGGACAAAATATAACCTGGCGCCGGTACCCTATGACCCATTTTGTGTTCTGGATGAGTCAGATTTCAATGAAGAGTGTCACCCCTGGTGCGAAATGGTGTCCTGTGTAGCTGAGTTGGTGCCGCACGGTGATTGCAACGTCAGGGTCGAGGGTTTGGTTCTCACCGGGGGGGTGTAAAGTGGGCAGCGTGAATTTTTTTTTAACCGTATCCAACCTTGTAATTCGATCTGGATAAGAGAGTCGGCTAAATAAAAAAGATAGCTGTTCTTAAAAGGACCTGTGCGTCTCTCGACGCGACAACTTGTCGGCCTGACAGCTGGTGTGGTTAGACAAGGGTTCGACACAGCTGTGCACATCCACGGACATTTCATGGAGATATGTTCTCCAGTGTCCTGTAGAGACCTGTTGTTGTTGTCATGGGGGCGGGGGAGGGCACAGGGAGGTGCTCCTCTTGGAATTAGGCTGATAAAATCAGACGGCAACATTTAGCAGGCCTTCGATGATGAGCTACTTAACTGCCCTCTTGTGTTGTGCCTGAACAGGTTGAGTTATCAGCGCTTACATTCTGGGCTGACATTCAAACTTGTTAAATAAACAAACATTTTATTTTCCAATTGTAAATCTGATTTGTGTGTTTGGATAAAGCCGTTTGTTTGATTAAGTTAACAGTATTTGATAAATTAGAGTCGGTTTATTGATTTAGATTTTATTACCATGTTTTCTTATGTGCAAATGCACTTGTAAGTTAATGGCAACAGTGCTAAATTATGTTTAGTTTCTTTTTTGTGTGTGTGTGTGCACGTCAAAATGAAAATAAATGTTACAGGTAATGTAAACAGTTTAGACATTGTGATTACAGTTGCAGGGAAAGTGTGAGGTTTAGGGGAAAATGTACAGTCGGGGTTAGGGTTAGGCATTACACATAGGAGTTATGGTAAGGTTAGGTATGGGCATAAAAGTTCTGTTGGGTTTATGGTTGGGATTAGATTAAGGTATGGAAGAGGGTTTAGATTAGTACAAATCTGATATTTTAAGAGCAATCGACTTTTACATCCTCATTTAGATTAGAGTAGACATGTACAGAACACACGGGGAACAGACACTCAACAGATGTTCAGGGCCTTCAAAAGCATTTTATTGTTAGAAAGGACAGGAGGAATTTGACAGAAATCTAAACCAAAACGTGAACTGCTGTGAGCTGGATGAGGCTGCGTCATTTGCACGGCCTCACCAGTAGTAGTTTCGGAGGTTTGGGTGCAAGTGGACGAAGCTCCGGCAGCCACTGCGGCCCTCGTCTCCTGGCTGTCTTCATCCTCCTGTGGCCCCCGCATCCCTAGGGCTGAGCAGCAACAAGGTCCACCTTCTTCCGCTGCTTCCCCCGGGGAAAGGCAACCGTCCCGGCCCCGCCTCACAGATGCGCCAAGGCCCAGGACAAGGGGGTCAGGACGAGAAAGTTGGGAAAATAATAAGACTAGGCCGCGCCCAGGGCCGGGCCCGCATCCTCCACCAGGGTGATGGGAGCACAGGGAACTTTTCCCGGTAACAAAATGCCCCCCAGGACCCTGACCTCCGGTACACGGCGGTTCTCCATGTCAACACACACACACACCAGCAACTGGTGCGACCTTGGTGTTAAATAAACCCTCGCATGTCTGAAGTGCGAACTTGTTGGCCTAGAGCAGCCAAGTAGCGGGCCTTGCCAAATGTCTACGTTACACAGAGAGAGATCTGATATACACCCACACATACATCTGACGCACACCACGCATTGCTGAGAGAGCTCCGTCCATGGGACGCAAAAGACGCTCGAATCGCTCATCCAGAACTCTGGTTACATGGGGACGAATATACCAATTTGGTACAGAGACTTCCACGCTACCCCCTCTCACCATTGCACCCTCACTATCTGAACCGTGGAAATGGATAAGCTCGCAATCAGTGCTTAGATGATATCTTTTTTTTTTGTCCTTTGGTCATCCATTCAAGCCCTGCAAGGGTCAATTTGTGATGTCTCGAATTTGCATTCAACGGAATGTAATCACATTTCGGGGGACAATGGAAGGACAGTGTCTCCTGTCTATTGGGAACATTGGGGATAAACAAGGAAACCGTTTTCAATAGACACAAGTGTCACCCTGATTTCTTGATAGCGCACTACACTGACCAAGTCCTTGCGGACGGTAGTGCACTACTTTTGAACAGGACCTTATGGGCGGTAGTGCACTAGTTTTGAACAGGGCCTTAAGGGCAGTAGTGCACTAGACAGGGATAGGGTGCCATTTGGGATAGAGCCAGGCCCTTCTCTCCTCCCCTCTTTCTTTCCTTGCCTGACCTCTAGTGACGGAGGAGCCCACGACCACGTCTAAATGCCCACTAACATCCTGGTGTCAATCACGATACTCGAGCCTTCTGCTTACGGGCTGAACTTTCCGTCCCGTACACAGTAACTGCAGGAAGATCGCGTCCCCTTGATGTGACACACGGAAACGATGTCCGGGATGTGCTGATCTAAGTTTGAATACCGTGGCGGGAAAACATCCTATTCACTTTGGTTTGTCGTGGTCTGTGCAGGTTCCGTTTAGCACAGTATCACAGGTGCGGCATTGGTTGTTCTTCAGGCTGATTGTCGAACACAATTCAATCTTTAAATACCATCTGTGTTTTATGGACCCACATCTAACACACTCAACATAGTCCAGCTTAGTGTAAACACTGAATCACAGTTGTTTGGTGTAGTGTGCAGCATACTCAATCAATTAATCAAATTTATTTATAAAGCCCTTTTTACATCAGCAGTTGTCACAAAGTGTTTTTACAAAACACCCGGCCTTAAACAACCAAGGAGCAAACTACAGTAATGTTGAATTTTTACTGCTCCAAAAAGATCAACATGTGGTCAAAAGTGTGAGAAGGCAAATATATTTTTTTTAAAATTCAAATATTATTATATTGTATTTACTTCATGTTCTACTATTCGTTCATAACAGTATTTGGAGGACTGTCACCTGTGTCCCTTCCCGGACAGCTTTAGACAGACAAGTGCGCCGGACCGTGTAGCCACATTTGGGGAACTTTCTTTTCGCTTCCCGTTTTACCAGCTAACTGCGTACTTTCAGCTCGAGTCACAATATTCAGGTTTCACTTTATCGTCCTGAGATAAGGTGGAGTGCGCAAGTACTCCTTACCAGAAAGTGTATTTCTTTAGTCCGCCGATTACTTCATCATGTCGTCGGTGCCAAGGCAACTACGCGACGAGAGGTGAGTTTACTCAACATCGGTGACAGCTAGTCAGTCGGAGCTATGCATATTTCTTTGTTTCCAACTATGAAACTTACGTGATATTTGTATTTAGAATTCTGCCAATTTAAAAAGGCAATATACAAATGTTTATTTTGAATATAACCAACTTACAGTTTTCTGTATTGCCGGGCTTGTACAAGTTGTACGTCACAATCGAAAGGTCATTGTCGTTCACCAAAATACTGTTTTGTGTCGTCTTTAAACTGAACCAATTTATATAACAGTTTCGTGTTTGAAAGATTGCAACCTTCCAAACGGGTTAGACTACGTGTGTGTACAGCGTTTGGATATCTGTGATGCGGAGTAATAAAAATAAAGCAGCTATTAAACTAAAGAGTGCGAAAGTATTTCAAAGGAACTGTTCACACCTGAAAACCCATGCAAAAAGAATGAATTGACAAGTAAAAATCCGATTTGTCAATTGGTTGCTGTTTGACCACTCAAACGTAGGCTAGCCTACTATTAAAAGCTCGCTTCTACTCAATATTGACCTACATTTACCTGTATCTATTTTTCAAGCAACACAGGGTTTCCCATGCCGAATGTGTTTAATGACATAAGTATGCATTATTTCTCGTCTCCTCGTTCTCATAAATTTCCTCGCCTTCCTTACTCTCTCATTCTCTCCTATCAACCCCTTTTCACTCCTCGTCTTCCTCACCTCTTCTCTACGCTCTTTTCCTGCCCTCTTCTCCTATCAGTGACTTTGACCAGCTTCCGCATAATATTCCTATCAGTGCCACCATCGCAGACATCGAGGAGAAAAAAGGCTTCATTGACTATTACGTAAGATGATGTATCAATTATATATCTATTTTTCCTATTTTGCCTGAAGTACAGTAAAAATCTTACATGTGCTATCCTCTGGCGATATAATGTTTTTAAACAAATTAATTCAATTCGAGACTGTACCTGAACGTCACATACAACATTAAGAGCATACCCCGCTTGTATCTGTACTGGTATAGAATAAATACGCGATAGATTACATCCAGTGTAAAGCTTCCGTATTTGACTGCTTACGGTCAGCAGTCAAATAAAAAGATAACACGGCTCATGTACATTCTCCTTCTCCCCCTCTCCTCCCACTCTCCGCTCTCCCCAAAAGCGTTTCGTAATTGAAGTAAAGACCAAGGGTGGCAGTAAGTACCTGATCTACCGCAGGTACAGTCTGTTCTTCAACCTGCACCATAAACTGGATGTCAAGTTTTCACCCGAGTATCAGGAAACACCTGGATCCAACACCTGCGTCCTGCCCCCTTTACCTGGTGGGTGAGTGTTTGGGGGTTGGTGGTGGGATTTTTTTTTTGGTGGTGGTGGGGGGGGGGGGCAAAAACATCCCGACAAAAACGCAACTCATTTTCCATGCACTTAAGTCTTAAAA
>JACXGI010015693.1:0-17053 GCA_016801175.1 Esox masquinongy | reverse complement strand
TGATCGCTTGTGCGAAGGAATTAAAAACCATATAACCTATTAACAAATTTGTCTTTCATAGCTAAACAGCTCCCAAATTTGACTTTACCTGAGTACCATCACACAGGTCTGCAAAAGTGTCTATCATCCAATCTCCTGTAGTTTCTTGGCACATGCATGACAAAATTGTTTAGCCCTCTAGGGCAGTGGTTCACAACTACGGTCCTAAAGTACCCCCACCAGTACACATTTTCATTGTAGCCCCAGCCAAGCACAGCTGATTCAACTTGTCAACTAATTATCAGGCTCTCATTGAATTGAATTGGGTGTGCTTGTCCAGGGCTACAACAAAAATGTGTGCTGTTGGGTGTACTCGAGGACCGGAGTTGGGAACCACTGCTCTAGGGGATAAGCTGCGTAACTCAATTGTTGGAGTGAAAAACTCCAGGCCATGTTGCAGTGGTTTACCTGTTGCAACCACCAGGGCACTTGTATTGGCATATCTACAGCATCCAAATTGAGCATTTTCACAGGCAACGGCCAAACTACCTCATGACAAAGAATGTCTTGATTAAGCTAAAGTTTAGGGAAATTATCCAATTTTGATTCATTTCTATATCTAGTTTACAGACTCGTTCCTCGGTCTTACAAACTCGATCTCATCTCAAAGAACTTCCGGTCATCCTCTACTTTATAGGCATTGTAGAACAGAATACACATGACAGTACTGTAAGCCCATTGGCTAATTACTGTTGTGCTTTGAATAAACGTGACATCCTGTGTACGGACAAACAGATGTTCTTTTGTTATTTGAACATTAACATACATTCATAAATGTATACAAGTGGAACACATGCAGGCGAAAGTAATTAAGACCATGATTGCAATTCTCTTACTGGTCAGTTACTGAAATAACAAATTATAATCAAGGAGGAACAGATAACATACAGTCATAAATGTGACCTACAGGCTACATTAAAAACAGGCAATGTTATATACAGTGACAGGGCAGAATTACAGGAATGATTCGAGGTCAAACTTTACGTTGAGACCGAGACAAATTTTTGCACCAAATTGTGCTACGGTGCGCTGAGATTCTTTCTTTAAATTCACGCGTTGTTTTACCCACATAATTCTTGCCACAAGGACAGGTTAGCAGATGAATAACTGCCTTGTTTGAGCAGGTAATGGCTCCGTTGATGGTGATATTTTTCCCTGTTTTTGGATGTTTAAAAGAACTGCACTGCATTGGGAACAGGCATTACACCTGTAACAAAAAAAACAAAAAAAACTTGCGAGAATATGACCAATGGAGGGTTCAAAAACACATTGCTAATCCTGTCATCAGATCTAAAAATGGGCCAATGTTTCTGAACAATTTGCTTTAGTTTTTCAGAGCATTTATTTTTTCAAGGCTCTCCTTGGAAAATGTAAAGAAAAACATGAGTAAATGTGTGGAGGAAGATTAAGAAGGCTCATGCTTTCAGGTGTACTGTATGATACACTTAAGCAATTACCATCATATCATGCTCTGTGGCAAGTATAGAAATGCTGAGGAGAACCTGCTGACCTTGATTTTGTATCAAGATGGCATGAGGAAAGGTTCTAAGTGACTTTAAAAGAGGGTTCATTATTCAGTCTCTCAGTACCCTCATGCTCAGAACGTGTTCGAAACAAACATTGCATGGTGATGGTTGCTGTTCCCTGGCCCCTTTGGCTACAATGAGTAGGCTACGAGGTTGTTGGCCATACAACAACTCAAAGGGCAAAAACCTGGAGGAAACATGGGGAATTTCTTGCACGGGAAAGAACACGTACAGGAGCATGAGATCCCCAGTCATGGCCGTCCTCAGTCGTAACCCTCCTCAGCATTCGCTTCAAGGTTGGATGGATGTGTCCCGCACGGTCATCTGTCAGTGGATGGTACACGGACGTGCAGAGACATTGAACCTGGAGGTGGCGGCTGAGTTCTCTCATCGTCTGAGACATCAAGGGGTTCCCGCACTGCTGTACAGGAGGAACAGAGGGACGGCTTCAGGAAAGCAAGTGACATAATCCATCACCACCAGCACGTACTTTTGGACCCCTGGGCTGACTAGGGCAGGGGCTCCACCATGTAAAGCTTGACCCTCTTGAAAAGCACCTCAATGATGGGGAGAGGCACTAAAGGGGGAGGAGGCGGTCATTGAAGGGCGGCACACTGGGTGTCTGAAAACAAATTTTCAAACTTTGTGGAAATCGTTTATTCCAGGGAAAAAACCTACTTTTTAGTTGAGAAAATACAATGTGATGCAATTTGTAAAACTGCTATTGATTACAGGTAGATGTAAGAAAAAAAAAGAAACATAAAGATACAAATTAATGTGAATAAAAAATAACAGATGTAGTGGGAAAATGTTGACCCTGTGGTTTAGAGGTGCTACACTAGATATTATTAATGTATTGAGCAGTAAGAGACAGGAAACTAGCCATGACATTCACCCCACTGAGGGAACAGGTGCTTCCTCATTACATAACCAAATCTGACAAAAACCTCTAGCCTGAGGGTGGATAGAGCCTTCAGAAACCATTGTTATGTTATAGAACAAACTAAAGAATTCGTTTTTCAAGTCAGCAGAGCTTTCAGGCTTTAGCATATACACTTTATATAATATATTGGGTAATAACAGCTGACATACCTTGTTATTACCCATTATAAAATTGTCATAACTACATGATTACACATATGTAACCTTGCTGTGAAATACATTGTTAACTTACGACGTTACATAAACATGTCATAACCCACAAAACTTACTACCCAAGACAAACCATTCAAATGCTTTACTTACAAATAAACTGATAAAAAATATGAGCATGCCATATAACAATTTCAGTGGTTTAACTGAGTTAAAATCAGCCAGTTCAAATGAATCAATGAATCCACCCATGCCTGGGAATACAGTGCATGGAAAATAGACTTTTTATCATAAGGAACATGGGACTAGCACTTCACATGTATCATTTATATTTTTGTTCAGCGTAATAGCCATGTTTATCCAGGAATTTGCCATATTATCGATTTGAATTCAAATGTGACTGGGTTGAATGCAGAAGCAGACTTCAGGAGCAGTACAAAACAACATCTTTATGACTGATACTGACATGATTCTGATGCGTACTGACTGTACAAAAAGGTGTTATATAAAGTTGTAGTGTAATGAGAAACGTTTGTTGAAAAAGACTGGAAGTGTATTTGATGAAGAAGAGTGTCTGGCCACACTAAGTCTCCAATAGACCCTTGGTGATGTTAATCAGGTGTCCTGCATCACATTTGCTTCTCTAAAGATCTGGAACACAAGGTGTGGGCCATCAGCCCCACCCTCCTGAGGTCACCTGGAGAGGCGTGAAACTCTGAGCAAACTGGAATGAAACAAAATGCATGATATTGTGGACAGTAATCTGTAGTGTTTGGATTTCCCTCGTTCCCCATAAAAGGATGAGTAGTCCAATATTCTTTATTGTACTGTATGGGTTATGGATCAAACTTTACAACAACATTGTAGAAATGTTTGTTCTCGTTGCATGTCTGACAACAACTGGCAGTAACACCCCATCCATTATATACGTTTGCATTGGTTAAGTGGGATAGTTCCTGTCCTTTGTGTTCATTATGTTAGCCAAGGTGAAGTAATACTAATGATTATTCGGGTGAGTGTTTAAGAGGTCTGCTCTTAGCATAGATAGTCATATCAGTTATTTGAGTTTGTTCTCGTTAAAGATACCTCCCAGTACTGTGTGTTGTAGTACTATTTAGGAGTTTGTTTTTGTTAAAGAGACATCCCGACACACTGTGTTGCTAAACAAATGTTCCTAGCATGCGTTCATCCTATAGTGTGTTTTAGAGAGTTATGGTATACTTAGAACACTTGTATATGATTTGGAAGGATGTTGAATATTGCTGGTATGTAACAATATTTTGTATTTTAACTTTATTACGTGATATGAATAAATTGTATTACTTTTAAATATAAAACACGACGGCATTCCTTGTTCATTCCTCATGTCATCCCTGAGTCCTGTGTTTCTAAACAGTCTGGGTAGGCCCAGGAACACAAGCCATTTTAATGTACGGTTTGTGATAAACATCCTACACGTTACGGGCGCTCATGATATACTTGTATAAGTACACACACATATGTAAGTCGAAGTGACCAGACTGATCAATTGACTTCTTGATTTGACTGAAGAGACACATCGAGGATTCACATAGGCTGTGAAACACGACTGTAAGATCTGTTTCTCCCTCTCACCTCTCTCCCCAGCACGTCACACTCACACAGGCACCTGGCCACGCCCAATCTAGCAGATCTCATTCACCGGAATGCTGATGATTGTTCAACTGTTTCTTGTTCTCTCATTCCAGCCACAGTATATAAGCCAGCACCCCCCATCAGACCTTGTAAGAGATTGTTTGTTCGTGCCATACACCCTATTGTGATTTCTGCATTTGGATTATTGACTACGATGGCTGCAGTTCTCAGGCCTCTTTTACAATGTCTAGTAGCACTCGTTGTCACCTGCACATCAGTTCAAATAGGGAGATGCCCGTGGAGGCATGGGAGATTTCCCACACAGCAATGAGCATGTACGGGGTCATGAGTCCCCAATAGCGCCTGTGCTCCGCAGTCATTCTGCGCAGAATTCTCTTCAAGGTGCGGTTGGTTCGTTCAACCAACTGTCCGTTTCAAAGGTGTCCAGCTGAAAAGCTATAAGAGCTCTTTGGCTGTAGTTTTGGAAGCGGCCTTTTGAAGGCGGCCCACTTCTGGAAAACGGATGGCGTAGTCCATCTTGACCAGTATTGTGACAGACAGCCAAATGGTGTCAAAATTTCCAGACCTATGCTTCCATGCCCGGCCATCCTCTTCAAGGTGTTATTATGTGGCTGGGTGTCCAGTCAGGGTGTGTGGGTGGGCCAGCTACAGAATGGTTGGGCCAATATCAGCTCCAAATCCTCCTCCACCGCATCCAATAGGACAGGAGGCCAAAGAATAAAAAACTTTGCGGCTCTGCGTTATGTGTACTGTTATCTGACATGGTTCCTCCACTAGTGTAGCGTGCGACTATGGAGTTATATACAGCTCTGGAAAAAATTAAGAGACCACTGCCCCTTGTCCTTTCCTTTCCAAAAAAGTCAAAAAGGAAGGTTTTGAGTGAGGAACCGAAGGGCTAAACTTAAGAGACCACTGCAAATTGACTGCTTCTGTTCCTCACTCAAAACATTCAACTTTTTTGGAAAGGAAAAAAAAAAGGTGCAGTGGTTTCTTAATTTTTTCCAGAGGTGTATCTGCCAAAAGGTTAAGCTTACATAATGTTATGTCTGATCGATGCACTGTAAATATATAGTTCAAATAAAACTTTGACGATCTTTAAAAATGATATTGTGTTGTTGTGATTCAACTGATAGGCTGTAGACGCAATGTTGAAATTGTACTAAAGGATTAGAGTTGGTTTGTAAGATGTCCTAAGCCTACCAGAATGAAAAAAAGTAGATACATTGTTGGTATGCAACTGATAAGATACAAATAGTCTGTATGAATGCTGTAGAGAAGGAACATGATTTGTTTAATATCTGTACATAGAGTACAAGCTACGTTCAGAATATGATGAGATAAACAGTTGATGTGCTCCTTAAAAGATCCAGATTGGCTGTATAAAAGCTCTAGAGAAGGGACATTTGTTTAATATCACATGGAGTATATGTTACGTTGTAGAATATGATGAGAAACTGTTGATGTGCTCCTGAAAGGCTAAAGCAATGCTGTTGAAATGATGCATGTGTTTAATACTAGATACTATTGTGAACATCTGTAGATAGACTACAGGCACTTTCTTGTTGAAAGTCAACAGACATTCAGTTGAGAAATTATTGATCGTCTGTAGATAGTTGGTAGATCCTCTACAGATTGACTATCCAAATAGTGTTACCAATAAGGTCATTTTTTCTTTCGTGGATTATGTATAAAAAACGCTTTAACAGCGGAGCTTTGAAAAGAAAAGCAAATAAAGAAAAGTGTTGATATTACAGAAAAAATTCCCAGTCATGTCAAAATGTTTCTTTAATCAACGTGAAAATCAAGTTGATTTTAATCAATGTGAAAATCACGTTGAGCACAAAGGAGACATTTTACATGTAGGGGGACAGACGAAGGTGTGACTTGGGGTGTGACACTGGTGCCCTGGGACATCATAGCATGTAGATCCATCCATGCTTATTCCCCTCACCCTTCTACTTGTAGAAAAATCAGCCTTGGTAAATGCTAGTTAATGACAACATTGCGATCTGTAAAAGTAAATTTGATATTAAGATGATAATGACATTTTTGTTTTTGACAAAACAAGATGAAACGGTAACAACATTGTTTAGTGGTAGTTGCAAAGCCGAACACAGCTGCACCACCCTGCGCACAATTTGGTTTTCATCTAAATGAAAGAGGTGAGCCCAATTATTTAGGGGAAGCAAACTGACAGATTTGCACCAGAAAAGTGGTGCTGAATAGCGTAAACACCACAAATCTGAAGAACCGTCAACGGATCTATCACCTGTATTTTAGGCAAACAATATTATTTGGCTTACATTACACTGCGTGCACAATTATTAGGCAAATCGTATTTCTCAAGATTTATTTTATTGTTGAACAATCACAATGCTTTATGTCAATCCAAAATATCATTCAACCTCAAACCTGAATATTAAACAAAGGAAAAGTTAGTTTTGATCTTTCTCAGGGGAATACATAAGAATGCAGAATTATTAGGCAACAATTGGTGTACAGAATTATTAGACTAATTAAAATAATTATTTGTCCCAACTCATGTGTTTATTCTCAATTTTTAAAGTAAGTGTAACAAATAAGTAACACAAAATGACAATTTATTTAAGTTTTTGTCCTTTCTAAAATATTCAGTGACCAATATAAACACCCTTCTTTTCAATAACTGCCATGAGCCTTCCATCCATGGAGTCAATCAGTTTCCTGATCTGTTCACGATCAACTTTTGCTGAAGCAGCAACCACAGCCTCCCAAATGCTGTTCAAAGAGGTGTATTCTCTTCCCTGACTATAAATCTCACATTTGAAAAGGGCCCACAAATTCTCAATAGAATTTAAATCAGGAGAGGAAGCGGGCCAAGTCATTATTCTGGCATCTTTGTGGCCCTTGCTGGCTAGCCAAGCAGTGGAGTACATGGATGCATGTGATGGAGCATTGTCCTGCATGAAGATCATGGCCTTCTTGAATGCTGAGGACTTTTTCCTGTCCCACTGCTTGAAGAAAGCATCTTCCAGAAACTGGCAGTAGGTTTGGGAGATGAGTTTCAGTCCATCTTCAACCCGAAAAGGTCCAACTACCTCATCCTTAATGATAGTAGCCCATACCAGTACCCCTCCTCCACCTGGCTAGCGCCTGACTGAAGTAGTGCCCTGTGTCCATTAGTGATCCAGCCACGGGCCCATCCATCTGGTCCATCAAGAGTCACTATCATTTCATCTCTCCATAAAACCTTTGAAAAATCTGTCTTCAGGTATTTCTTTGCCCAATCTATACAGTACATTTCAAATCTTATTCAGTGGTGGTCGTGTTTCAGCCTTTTTGACCTTGCCCAGGTCTGAGCACTTGACAACTTCTGTCTGAGCACTTGACACTTCTGGACACTCCAGGTAGGTTGCAGTTCTGGAATATGATGGCACTGGAGGATAATGGGTTACTGGTAGCTTCACGTTTAATTTTTCTCAAGTCTTTTGCAGTTAATTTGCGTCTTTTCTTCTCCATGCGTTTTTTTGCACCCCAGTTGACTATTCGCAACAAAACCTTTGATTGGCCAGTGGTCACGCCTCAATAGTTTAGCTATTTCAAGAGTGTTGCATCCGTCTGAAAAGCATTTTACATTTTTTGACTTTTCAGTGTCAGTTAAATCTCTTTTTTGGCTCATTTTACCTGAGGTTATAAAGCTGCCTAATAATTATGCATACTTTGATATGAGGTGTTATTCACTTTTGCTACACCCTCCCTCATTACACTAATATATTTTACCTGAAAATGATTCAATCCAATGGGCATTCAAGTTTATATGGTTTGGAGTTGGAAAATGTACATAGAAATAATAATACAATCAGAATACTCACTTGCCTAATAATTGTGCATGCAGTGTCACAATTTACAATATAAACAATTAAATCGTTTATCGCAATTATTTTGCAACAATTCATCGTCAACTAAAATGTCATCATCCTGACAGCCCTATGTACTATAATACAATAAGTTTGTCATTTTGTCATACGATTGAAGCATGTATATACTAAGGTAACAGATGAAGTTGCTGAGCAAGCAATTTAAACTCAGAACAACAACTGGTCATTTGTTTGGTGGGGATTCCTGTTCAGTACTTGAGTGGGACAGATGTTATTGGATAGGATTTTATGCAACTTCTTATCTTAACTGCTAAACCATTGAAGCAAGTATGGGGAATATTCAATACACAGCTTCCATCTGACCATGAGATCTAATCAAATCTATAGATAAGTGTGTGTGTGTGAGTGTGCGTTGAGTGTGTGTGTGTTTCAGGGGACAACAACCTGGACATTCTAACAGCACTTCTGGCTGAGAATGAGGTTGAAAAGGAGAAGAAAGCTAACAGGGAATTTTAAGACAACTGAGATCGCTTTTTTGATGAGGAGGATGATGAAGAAGAGCACAGGGACACACTGGAGGAAACGGGAGAGCAGGACGGTGGGGAGAGGGAGAAGGAGGACGAACATTCTGCGCTCTTTGGAGATTTGGGTGATATTAAGGAGAAAGATGAGGAAGAAGCTAATACCCAGATAGAAAGGTCGCAACAACCTGAATTAATTTCAGCTCCCAACAACCAAAGGTATTCATTTCTGCTCTCCTTACTAACGTTGCTTGGTATCACTGGTCCCACTAAATTTTTCCACTGTATTTCATTCACTGTATAAAATTTCAGCAATCATGTATGGTAATATACAGCAATTATTTTCACTCAACTATACACTCAATAATTTTCTGGATAACCTGCAAATACACTAGCTTGCCCTTTAATTGAGATCATGCACGGACTTTGCCCATCAGGTCAGCCCTCAACTTCCAGGAGCCGGACTATGACCTACCAGCCTGCCCACAGACCCACAGGGGACACATCAGAAGGCAGCCAGACCAGCCAAGGATCGTCTGGTAGGTCCTCAGGACAGGCTCTCAACCCGCCACCTTGAGGAGAACATACTAGAGGAGAAGTCTCTCCAGAAGCTGAGTACTAAGCTGGCTGGGGATGCTGCACCCAAGAAGGCCAAGAAGTCCCTCTGCGCGAGGCTGAAAACCTACTTCAAAAGAAAGTGCCAGAACAAGGTGGATGTGCTCCCATCTGTAGAGAGCCCCATCATGGATCTCACACCGGCCGACAGAATAACTTGGGTGACCATGAGGGAGGGGTCAGGACGCTTCTGTATAATCATGGTAAATCCCTGTCCAACCCAGGACATGGATATTGAGAAGAACGGCTCCGGTCAGATCTGGGCCCAATCAGGAGACTCGGATTCCTCAAAACAGCCCCTCGCCAGCATCCCAGAGGAGACTCTCCAGGAGATGATTGATGAGCTGACCGGGGATGTTGAGGACCAACAACCCAAGAAGTCCCTCTGGAAACATCTGCAGAGCTCCTTCAAGAGGAAGAAGGGCCACACCGCGGATAAAGATGAAGACCAGAGAATGCCTTTCTTTTCTGAGATTGTTCTGGAAATCATTTCCATTTTAGTCAGTTTATGAGTAGGAGAGGTGGAGGGAGGAGATGATGAGGGAGGAAGAGAAAAGGAGAGAAGGACAGAGAAGAGGAGAGGTGGCACAGGATGGTGGACACAGAGGATGGGTTTCAAATAGAAGTTTTTTGTGAGTTTCAAATGGGAGCCAGTGGTATGAACAAAGGAGCAGGTTAACATGGTGGAAAGCTAAGCTGTCAAAGGTTTTCTTGAAGTTTATATTAAATTACACAAATGTTATTACATTATGTTGGGTTATTAAAAAAAGGGAATGTTCAGAAATAGACTAAAATGTCGCCGTATGGAAAGTCCAAAAAGGTTGTACTCTCACAGTGTAAATCCTGATAAGTTCGGTGAACTTAATATTTTTGAGGAAACCGATTACCTCAAAAATAATATGTAAACATATCCAGAATATAAAAGTAAAGGACACCCACTTATTTTGACTTACTTCTACATAACCTAATGGTTTAATTCAAACTATTTTTTAAACTCTACTTCATTTCAATTATTATTTAATTAATGTAATGTATTTGATCATTCCCTACTTAACTGCCATGCTTTTACTGTACTCAACTTTACTGAGTACTGCAACACTGGTATTAAGTTGTATCAAGTCAAAATATGTACTTCACTTTAACTCAAACATTACTATGACATTACTCAAGACATTTCTGGAAACCAATTACCTGAATAATTGTACAATTAACTCAAAACTCATTAAAACATACTTGCTTAAAGAATTGAGCAGTAACATAAGCAACACATGCAATATTATTTCCCAAAATGCATTGCCCACTCACGTAAACACTTGAGTTACCACCGATGACGGTATTAGTTAATGACAGAGTCATGGTTATTGAACACATTTGTTTTTTTATGAGTTCACTTCCTTTTATGAAATAGTCAACTGTGAATACCTACCATATGCCATAAATCCTTATTTGGAAGTCTTGACATATTTCAGAGGTCCTCAAAATACACTGTGCTTTAAAATCCTAGACCAGTTGCCTGAAAGCCATGGTTAAAAAACTTTCTTAACTTTCCGGAAATTCCCAGATTTCCAAAAAAGAAATCACTGCTTCCGCTGAGATTTCTGGAAAACCTGGGAAGTTTACCAGAATTTCACAAAGCTGGCCACAAAGCATTGCCTTACAAAAGAACGCATAATTCCTATTGGAATCCTGCACACATTTTCACAGGAAAATCTTAATGTAATTGTTGCAATCATTTCAGTAGTGGATGCAAAATATTTGTTTTACTACATGATTGGATTACTTTTGACAAATGTGTTTGACGTTTGTGTAGCTAAGATTAATTAATCATTCAATGTACATGTAAAAAAAGGATAACTAACAATTCCAAAATATCAACCTACAGCAGAGCATGCTGGGAACATTTTCATTTTAAAAAGACAGTATAACACAAATTAATGAAATGAAATGTAATGAAACAATATGCCTGGTCTTTTTATCCTTTTGTAATGTACACTTTTATCACCGTGACTAGAAAGTGTTAGCATAAACAGTACTAGTCAAAAGTTTAGACACACATCCATTTAAGTGATGCCTCTTACACTCATGTCAGTCTCTTCCACTCGCTTTTCTCCCTGTTGGTGGCGCTGCACCTCCTCCTTGTGTTGGCAAACTACGGGCAGAAAACACTCCATGCGTCCCCGCATGTCCCATACATGCTCAATAACAGAGCGGTGGGGGGATGGCTGCAGTTCCCAGGCCTCTTTTACAATGTCTAGCAGCACTTGTTGTCAACTGCACATCAGTTCAAATAGGGAGATGCCCGTGGAGGCAGCCAAATGGCCTCAAAATTCCCAGACCTATCCTTCCATACCCGGCCAATGAAACGGGTACCTCACCCTCTTCAAGGTGTTATTAGGTTGCTGGGTGTCCAGTCAGGGTGTGTGGGTGGGTCAGCTACAGAATGGTTGGGCCAACATCAGCTCCAAATCCTCCTCCACCACGTCCGATAGGACAGGAGGCCAAAGAATAAAAATTTTCCGGCTCTACATTCTGTGTACTGTTATCTGGCACGGTTCCTCCACTAGTGCAGCGTGTGACTATGGAGTTATATACAGCTTTGGAAAAAATGAAGAGACCACTGCACCATTTTCTTTCCTTTCCAAAAAAGTTGAAAAGGAAGGTTTTGAGTGAGGAACAGAAGGGTTAAACTTAAGAGACCACTGCAAATTGAATGCATCTGTTCATCACTCAAAACTTTCAACTTTTTTGGAAAGGAAAATACAAAGGTGCAGTGTTCTCTTAAATTTTTCCGGAGGTGTATCTGCCAAAAGGTTAAGTGTACATTTTGTTATGATGGTAATAAAATCCATAGGCAAATCAGTATGACCGTAAAAAAAAGTCATAGGTAAAACATGAAACATACGCGTAAAATAGATCTGTGAATGTACAAACACACCTTTACAACTTTTTAGACATTACGTTGTAGAATATGATGAGAAACTGCTGATGTGCTTCTGAAAGGCTAAAGCAATGCTGTTGAAATGTGGTTAATACTAGATACTATTTTGAACATCTGTAGATGGACTAGAGGCACTTGTTGAAAGTCAACAGACATTCAGTTGAGAAATTATTGATTGTAGATAGTTTTTAGAGCCCTCGAAGTCACAGACGAACGTGTGACTTCGGGGGTGACACTGGTGCCCTGGGACATCATAGAATGTAGATCCATCCATGCTTATTCCCCTCACCCTTCTATTTGTTGCAGAGAAATCAGCCATGGTAAATGCTAGCTAATGACAAAATTGCGATCTGTAAAAGTACATTTGATATTATGATGATAATGGCATTGTTGTTTTTGACAAAACAAGATGAAACGGTAGTCAGACGAAATGGTTATCAGATGAAACAGTAAACCCTGTTTAAAGTAATCAGTCCTGTTCAAATTCTGGTCATCAGTATGCCTGTGGCATTTATAGAATCTTAGCGACCATGACAACAACATAAACCAGTGACAGAGGTGCAACATATATGAATATGCTCAGTATGGAACTGGACATCATAATTATTTGACATGTTTATTAGGTAACTTGATGTTCTTTAACAGATGTCAAGATGCTTCCCTCACAGCAACATTGACAATGACAATAAATATAGAGAATTGAAAGCTTCACTCCTAAAAAGGAGAGGAAGAAAAATGTACTTGGTGTTCAAGCTACGAGGAAGTGAGAGGAAGTGTTCCCCTGGGATGGAGTCAAGATACTAACAAACTGATGAAGCATTTCATTTGGAACTATGGGTTTTTAGTTCAGGGGGAGATAAACCATTATCACTGTGATGACTATTTTGACTACTGGGGGAAAGGGACTGAAGTCACAGTAACCTCTGGTGAGTAGCCCTAACTTGCAGATCCAAAAAGTTATTTCATTATTGATATATAACTATTAAATATCTGGGATATTTAATGACCTTGAAAGATTTGGTACAAAGTATTGGTCAGACCATTCATTGTGACAACTATGGCTACTTCGACTACTGGGGGAAAGGGACCTTGGTAACTGTTTCCACAGCTAAAGAAAATGTATAACATTATATATGTTTGCATTATCAAGGTCTTTACTTAGATTTGAGAGTCTTTCCTGAAGGCTTGAAATATAATTATTTTTGGATTGTTTTTGCGGTAGTTTTTGTGCATAGCCTGTATGAGTTGTTTGCACTGTGACGCTGCTTTTGACTACTGAGGAAAAGGCACAATGGTTACCGTTTCGTCAGGTAAGAAATTATGATTTCACAGAATGGGGTAGTGAGATTCAAAAAGTGAAATAGATGTATCAAGGTTTTTTCAACATTCTGATTATTATGATTAATAATGGAATCAGCATATTATAACAAAGTAAATCATAATCTGGAGAAAAACAAGAGAGAGTCATTGGTGTGACAAAAGAAAAAGTGAAAAAATATTGCTACAGGTTTTCTGTGCATAGCCTGTATTAGTTGTTTGCACTGTGACTGGGCTTTTGACTACTGGGGAAAAGGCACATTGGTTACCGTTTCATCAGGTAAGTCAATTCTAAGTTTTAGAAGTCTCCAAAATACATGTTGAAATTGTTCATATTTTCCTGCTTTATGTTATCATATAGCTTTTTTTGGAATGGAATACTATATTCCTATAATACAGCCTATTCAATTTAAATTGTGACAAATGTATGGTAAAACATCAAATAGCCAGCATGTAAAATAGAGAAAGTGTGCAAAAAAATGCTGTTTTCTTTTTGTACATTCTGACTGAGAATGGGAATTAGAAATATAGTTGAATGTGTTTGTGGCTGCATATAAGAAAAAAAAAAAAGAATATACGTCTGGTCACATAAAAATATAATAATATGGTGTATTCTACTACATGGTCCAGGTGATTTGAAATATGTGGTTAATATTTGTTGATTTACACTTCCTTTGATGATGCAGACTGGTTGTCAACTTTGCTTAGAATTCATGGACTATTTCTAACTCATTACTTTCTCAAATAGCCACAGCAACTGCCCCGACTTTGTTCCCTTTGGCACAATGTGGTTCCGGGACCAGAGATATGCTGACTCTGGGGTGCATGGCCACTGGCTTCACACCTCCTTCCATCACCTTCAAATGGAAGGACTCCACCATGACTGCCCTGACTGATTTCATCCAGTACCCCTCAGTCCAGAGCAATGGAAAGTACATGGGAGTTAGTCAGCTCAGCATAAAGAAAGCAGACTGGGATACAAAGGATTTCACATGTGCTGTGGAGCATTCAGCTGGTAACAAGAAAGTGACAATCAAGAAACCAGGTAAGACTGTATTGTAACTGTATTTATGACAGTATAAATGAACAAAAAATGTTATTTAGTAACTTACTATAAAGGAATATATGTCTATAATTTTCATCTACATGTTGTAGCATAATAAACACATAGAGTATCATTGATGATGGTTTTGAAAAAAATATTATTTTAAAAGAAATATTGATGATAAGTTGATTAGTTGGTAGGAATTTTCACTGTTTTGTTACATAGTTTCTTTGTAAATCAAAATTACAATTGACTACTAAAATGCATTGCTGGTATAAACAAGAATATTGTGCATTCAAGTGCATAAAAACTCATTAATAGAGCTTGTATAAAGCTTGAAGAAAGTTGTCATTTCAACAGGAGTAATTATATAAAGTCTATATTATAATTATACATTTTTTTATCACCATATTTTGGCTAACTTATATCATTTGTCATATTTGTTTTCTGGCCATTCAACACATCTTCAGAGACTACTTCAGATTACCTTTCCCTTAGAATGCCTAGACAAAATGGTGGAAATGTATTGAAATGGATGACTCAAGCAAATTAACATTGACAAATATTTACATGTTTGTGTTGGGTATCTATTTGGTGGTGGGTCTAATTAGATCATTGACTTCAACTGAAACAGAAAAAAAAATCGTAATTTTTTCTCTGTCCTAGCCATACGGTTTGACTCCTTCTATACTAATATACAGTACAGTACATCATGAATATTTTACAGTACTTGTTACAGGACTAAAAGAAATGTCTAAAAACAAGTATTATTTGAACATAAGATAAAAACAGAACAAACTGATCTTTGCTCACTGGAACAATATGTCACAACCACCATTTAGAAAAGAAGCTACTGAGTTCAAAGTTTATCTGAATGTCTGGTTGTGGTGTTTAGTCCAGTTGTGGTGTTATGTCCGGTTGTGGTGTTATGTCCGGTTGTAGTTTTATGTCTGGTTGTTTTGTTAAGTCTGGTTGTGGTGTTATGTCCGGTTGTGATTTAAGAGATATGGTTGAGATATGGATTGGAGTGGCCATGTTTACCCAGCATAATGTGTTGAGCTTTGATAGCTTTCTTCTGCCTGCATAATCATGTCCAGTATCAAATGTTTAATCTTTACAATACAGATTTCAGTCATGGCATAATTAGTCCATGAGCAAGTGACAAAATTCAAATCATTTTATGGACATAGCTTTGAGAGTTGCCGTGTCCATTTCCACTGCTGCAATACTTCACAAATATAGATTCACATATCACATATTACACATAAACGCCAAACAAGTTATTGAATTTGTTGGTTTAAAAATTGGAAGGAACATTGTTCATTGGGATTTTGGAACGTGTCCTGCTTTGACACCAACCGTACATATAGAAGCCATTTTATCACTTTCCCTTTCAGCCTACATGTTCCTCTGTCCGCCTCTGCATACGCCTGTTATCATGTATATGTTGGCTTTTTTCAGCTTCTGCATACATTTGTGTATGTTTGTTTTTCAGTTCCGCCTCCACCCATCTCCCCATCTCTTTATATAATGACCCCTTCAAAGGAGGAGATCAAAGATAATCAAACGGCTTCCTTCGCCTGCTTAGCAAGTGGCTTTTCACCCAAAGAATATAGAATTACTTGGCTGAAGAACAATAAGCCAATAACCGAGGAAGTCACAGACTTCTGTCAGGATGAACAAAAGGGACAGGGAACCACCTTGTACAGTGCAACCAGTTTCTTAAAAGTCAACGAATCAGATTGGACGTTGGAGTTTTCAGAGTACACCTGCCAGTTTGATCACAAAAGTGGGACGCAGACCAGGACTGTGAAGAATGGTGGGTGAACTCAATTAAAACATTTCCATTAAATAGCTATAATACTTTAAAACAGTGCTCCAGGGTTCTGTTCTAAACAATTTGAGTTTTAGGTATTATACAGGGACAACAGTTGGCAAAGTTTAATAAAGGCTTAGTTTGTCATAGCCTAAAATAGCTTGTTCACATTTTGCTAAATAAATGTTATTGGTCATAAAAGAAATAGATATCCTCATCCTCATGAATAGATATCACAATCATACTTAAATATTATGAACGCATATTGTTATTTTAGTGCTGATAAAGAGGTATGATGCATTACATTCCAAATGATTTTAACCTGTGACCTCTCAAAACAGATCAGGGTACTGACTGTGGCTTGTACGATGTGGTCGTGGACTTCAAATTCATTGAGCCAACTCCAGAGAACATTTTCTTGGAGGAAAAGTATCCCATTACGTGTCAGGTCAGTGCAAAGGTAAAAGGGTTCTCCAGCATCAAGTGGATGAAAGAAGATAAGACTGTAATCTATGAGGACAAGGGTGAACACCTTAAGGACACTTTTTCAGTCTCTGCCACAATGAAAATCAGTCAAGATGAGTGGAGTAAGGGGACACCGTTCATCTGCAGTGTGGAGCACAAAGAACTTCTAGGTTCAGAGCAGGAAACA
>JACXGI010015692.1:0-17052 GCA_016801175.1 Esox masquinongy | reverse complement strand
GGTGGCTGTGTAGGACATAGCTGTGTAGGGTGGCTGTGTAGGGTGGCTGTGTAGGACATGGCTGTGTAGGGTGGCTGTGTAGGACATAGCTGTGTAGGGTGGCTGTGTAGGACATGGCTGTGTAGGGTGGCTATGTAGGGTGGCTGTTTTTGTCTTCAGCAGCTCAAGCAGACAGCTCCTAGTGTAGCCCGGAAACTCCAATACCATCATACTCACAAACCTTGCGTGTCACCTGCTACAGAGCCAGGTCTTCTGAAAAGCCCAGGTCCACTTTAGAAGTGCTTATGGCAGGGGTTTCCAAACTTTTTTGGCCGACGACCCCATTTCGATATCTAAAGATGCTTGCGACCCCAACCATGTAAAGAGAAATTATATCATCGTTATTTTTTTATTTGAGGCTATGAGAGTCAATTTTAAATCATCCTCCCCCGACCCCATTTTCTTATCAGGTGACCCCACATGGGGCCGCGGCCCCTAGTTTGGGAACCTCTGGCTTATGGCATCCTCATCTTCAACTGTATACTCTCACATCTTGAAGGGGTGGGTCATTCACTGACTTAGTGATCTCTGCATTTAGGGCCGCTCATAATATCGTTTACCGTTTCCAGCCAATCGGCAGTCACGAAGCGAACCATGGGACGGTATGGCTGATAGTTCTGTAGGTAGCCTTGGAAATGTTGTTGCTACGGAGATTAAAAAAGGGCTAGCTGGGCTGGAAGGAGTATATCACCACCAGCCTCCATTCACTTCGGTGTTGTGGAGAGCTTGTTTCTTGTTTTACCATTTTTTTTCCAGTGGTGACGATCTGAGGGGACACTCTCAATGCTCCTGTGGCATCAACAACATTTGCCACTCACCGATGTGGACAAGACTTTTCGGGGAACAGTGTTCCTCTCATCTTGCTGGGACGTCTTCTATGTCCCATTCCATGGCGACTCGTTTCTAGCCACTCGTTTCTATGTCCCATTCCATGGCGGTGAATGCACTCACGAGTCCCAATATAGACCAGTTCTCTTTGTGTTACTTGTGAAAATCTCTATGAAACGTATAGTTTGCCTTTGGCCGTCCATGGATATTTGGACTAAGTTCAGTTCATCAGTCAAGTCCCTGAAGTGTGACAGGCAATTTTCTGCTGTGCCATTCCCCATAAAGACAGAGTCCGCTAGTGTGTGGTGACCTTGCTGGTTACAGTGTCTAGATGTCAGACATGTACATCCATTTGTTTAAGGTTGAGTGACTCCATCACATTTCTCTGCTACGTTCCTTTATTTTGTCCAAGAGGCCATGGTGAACGTGAAGAGCGAAGCCAACTGTCTTGGCCTCCTGCAGTTTGAGTTAGCCAGCTAGCATTTTCCTTTCAGTCACTGACTTACCCCACAGTAGATGGCTAACGTTGGCAAGCTGACGAACGTTAGTGACCTCCAGGAAGGTGAGGCTAATGACAGCTAGAGCCTGCTCTGAATCAAAAAAGTACCATTCTCACCTGTTCTTTAGGGTTGTGAAATGTCCTTGGGTTTGAACTGGACCAGCTGTATGCAGCCAAATCACCCGTACTTGCTGTGTCAACATCTTTAACACTCAGCGTTCAGTGGGCACAATTAATATTATTCACATCTGGCAAAAGGCAGTCATGTATAAGTTAATTTCCAGACATGCTGGGAAAAAAATATATAAATTCCCCTGTATTTTCTACACAAAATCACTGCATAATAAAAGCAGAGCACATGCGATACAGTCACTCAGAATATGCTTGAGAGAATCAAATTTAATGTGAATAATTTTGACATTTGCAACAAGGGTGAAATCATAGTCAGACATAAGAGATTTTAATTTCAAGGACCTTTCAAAAGCTTCCAAAAAGCGATGATTTTCCAAGCATTGCGGTGCTTACATTTCTAAGACCCAATTTTAAGAACTTTAAGCACTTCAAGGACCTTGTCCAAACCCTGCAGACTACAGCAGTATGTCTTTACATAAGAGGAGATGAGGTGAGAGGAGAACAACTCTCAGAGGCAGATGATGAAGGGTGGCTGCACAAAGCAAGCACTCAGCTTTAATTGGACGGAAGGTGGCTGTACACTTGTATCATAAATAACTAGTTGAGCGAAGGAATTGGAGTGTTCCACTTAAACGTTGTATTCTCTCTCTGCGAGCTGAACCGGCCTGAAACTGAGAGGCCATCAAGGAAATCACGTAAATAACCTCCTGGGTAACTGATTTGTCCACAGCCATAAACATGACATAAAGCGATAATATACGGGTCAGCCTTGTAAATGATTTACCCTCGCAGGGACTAGAGGTTGGAAAAGTACATTTTTTTGTGTTGTTTTTTTAAGGAGTAAAGGTAATCAAAGCCTTGTGTGGTAGATCCTCCTCAATCTCGCTCACCGTTTCTGGCTTCAAGTCAAAAGTTTGCTTTGAACTTGAACCTGAAAAAGGGCACGATGGACGTCTTGAATCCAATGACGGTGGAGATGGGGCGATATTATAACGATGTTAAACGGCTTTGACTCAAGGAATTTGTGCTAAAGCCCCGGAGCATCACAACTAAATTAAAGCAGATGAAGATTTACTAGATAGTGTAAAGCCTTTTAATTTGTTTGCAGGCAGGGACTTGTAATCAATCACGGCGGGCCAGGACAGAGTAATGCATCTGTCGTTATTCAGCCTATCAATGCAGCTCAGAGGGAAAGTGAGGGAATGCAGCTCAGAGGGAAAAGTGAGGGAAATGTATTTTCTTGAATAGAAGCATGTAGTTGCAAGCTAATTTCATGGTTAAGACAATCTAACTTCAAAAGTCAGAAGATTCAAGTGAAAATCAAGTGTAAAACAACTTTTTCAAGTTGTTTTCTAGCTGCCTTTTGCTGTCTGTCCCCTCCCTCGCATGCATTTGTAAAAAAAAAAAAAGGAAGATTCATATAAATATATAATTATTTCCTTAGAAAAACTCTGAAGTTAAACAGGCAGTTCACATACAGTCCCTCATGCAGGACAGTTTAAAACTTCCCTTCATCATTATATTTCCCAAGCGCCACATTGTGCTTAATTGCCTTTTTCTCCTTGCGTGTACTTGTGTGTTCTTGTCTGTTAGTCTGTCTGCCTCCAACCCCCCCACCAACCTGCCCGCAGACCATCTGTCACTACAGCACCTGGAGGAAGGAAGCACAAAAGGGCAAATCGTTAAGGCGTTACATTATTATAACAAATGTGTCTACGTGTTTTCTTCTCAATCTCGTAGAGGTGTTATTTGGTTATTTGCAAATCCATTATAAGGACTCACAGTCTATGTCTATGTCTTCACGGTCTATCTGTTTCTTTTGAGGTACACATTTTTTCATCCTGGGGTTTTTTTTACCGATGGGAGAGAAGTGTTTCCCAATCCTGGTCCTGGGGACCCCGATGGGTGCATGTTTTTGTTTTTGCCCTAGTACTCAAATGTTGGCCAACTACTTACACACTTGATTGACGTAATCAAACTATCCATCAAGTCTTTCATTTGAATCAGGTGTGTGAGTGCCTGGGCAAAAATGTGCACCCCTTTGTGTCCCCAGGGCCAGGATTGGGAAACACAGCTCTAGGTCACCCTAGCTATTGAATCTGAAACATCCTGAAAACCAACCTTTTCTCCCTCTTAAATAGAGAGCACCAATGTTTCACACCACAAAAGTGAGAACCTATTTTATTAAAACACACACATACACACACTGTTTGAGACATCTACACACACACACACACACCCAGATACAAACAGACGCATGCACACATACAGACATACATGTGCAGACACACATACATCTACATGCACACACAGGTGTTTGAAGATTTTAATTCTGAAATCATTTTCACATTCAAGTAGTATGTAAACTTTAGTTTGCCATGTGCTCTGACACTCTAGGATGCAACTGTCTCCTTGTTCTTCACACATTAAGGAAGTGCATGACCTCTGACACGGAGCTGTGCCTCCTTTTGTCTCATGCACTCTGACTCAACCCCCCCCCCGACTCACCCATAGCATCACACACACGCAAACACACTCTAATACACAAGGTTATTGTTGTTTCGTAGAGCGTGTGTGTGTTTGTGTGTGTGCGTGTGTGTGTGTTTTGATGAGTGAAGGTACAACCTGTCAGCGATCCTGGTCCCCACATGCTGTTACAGCCAAATAAATATGTCCCTGCTAATCTGGGAAGCATCCCTGCCTCGACTGGCCTCACGTCTCCAAGGGTGACGGGACAGAAAGCTTAGCATAAATGGCCTCTTAAAATATGACATTGCCATAGTTTTACTGTATTAAGAGGCGGGGCGGGAGTTGGGGGGGTGGGGTGGAGGGGTAGGTGGTGGTGGAGGGGGGGCTGATGTCATATTGAGAATGGAGAGAGGTTTGCCTGCCTGGCATCTGTTTGTTCTGCTGCTGTCCCCCTGATGTGGTTTGGGGGGGAAGAGGGGAATGACTCAGAGGAAGAGTGGCCTGCTGTATAGCAGATGAGAAGGGAGACATCCTGTTGGAAAAGACTGTGAAGAGGGCAGTGCTGAAGGGAGTCAGTTTGGGAGGATAGGAGAGGGGGGCTGAAGGGTTGCTATAAAGTGTATATATATATATATATATATATTTATTATTATTATTATTTATATGTTGAAGTATGTCAAGCATGTCACAAAGTGGAGGTAGATGACTGGCTTGTATTGGAATAGACAGTGACCTGGAGCTCAAGGACAAACTATTTCCAGATGTCTGAGTGGCAACAGATTACTGGATCCACTGCTCTGTATGCAGGGGGACACCACTGGACTTGACACACACTGCACGGCCGAGACACACACTGCACGGCCGAGACACACACTGCACGGCCCAGGAATCAGTTCGGCTCACAAACGAAATGAGGACACAATTTTAGAGAGATTTTGAGTCAAAGACAGTGCGTGTGTGTGTGAGCAAGTGGGACTGTGTTGTCTGTCGTTGTGTGTGTTTGAGTGTGTGGGAGTGTGTGTGTATCTTTTCTTTTTTTTTTTGTGTGTGTGTGGGGGGGGGGTGTAACGGAGACAGTTACAGTAGTGTAATGCTTTCTATTTCCTTCCCATACCTCTACCCAAAGGGAATATTTAATTTGTTGGACTCCCCAGTGTGTCAGCTCTCTGTGGAGTTTTTTCTTCATTTTACATCAGCGCTTTATGTTGGGGTCTGCCATTACTCTACTAATGTGTTGGTTGTGTTAGTTTAGGAAATACACAAAATAAAATAACTGAAAGAACATGTTTGATTCAATTGTCTTGGAATAGATTTTCTGAAGTAGCTTTCAGAACATTTTTGTTCAGGCAGGTAGTACCAGACACACAATTTAGAAGAGCCTCACAACTGGATGTAGATCTTGCTATATTACATTTTTTATTCATGTCAAATGTTCCTTCCGGTTATATTGGTCTTACAGAATTTCAGGCGCCTTGTGTTATTTTCTGAAGTTGCATGTATTGAATTTAAAATGCAATTCCACCAAAAATAAAGAAAATGATAATGAAACTGCATGTATAGTTCAAACATTCACTCAGAGAAATCGGTTGTCAGTGTTCATGTGATCTGAAGTCATACCACAATGCTCCCCCATTCCAGCGGAATAAGAAGGGAAAATCCTCACACATGACCCCCTGACATTTCCTGGACGCCTGTGGAAACTCTTGGATCAACATGCAGTCCGACAGGAATGGCGCAGAACCATCCTGTTGAGAGCTCGGAAGATTTCGAAGAAAGCCGACGTTCTCATTCCTAACCGATTTTCTGGGAGTGTGGTTGGGACTGTGGCTTTCTCTGTGGGGCTTTGTCTCGTCATGTTCCATCTGAAATCCACCTGCTGGATGTGGATATACAGGATATCCCTCTGTCTGTGTGCCGAGGACGTTGTCTGCATCTAAAGCTGGGACAACATCTGATCCACCAGGACTCAGCCACGCCAGTTCGGGTCTTTGGCAGTTTGGCTCTTTATCTCAATGCCGCGCCTGTGTGTCTGTGTCCAGCATGAAACAAGTGAGCGGTTGAAATTGAAGTCTATCACGCTACAGTAGCTGTTACCATAGACTTCCAATAATCACTCTTCCACCAGTGAGCAATTCCCTTCAAACTGCACGCGTAGACATAAACATGATATCCCTGAGCTACTCGGACTCTAAGGAGGAACGTAAAAGGGCTTCATTGGCAAAATCCCAAACGACAAAGTGAAGCGACACCATTACAGTATGTGGATTATTAATGATTTAAAAGTCAATGCTGGTGAATCCTCCAGTTTTACCGTGACTCTGCCAAACCTGACAGGACTACACACTCCCCTGAGACAAGACGGAAATCCATCGATTCGTCGACTGAATGGCTTCAGTGGGCAGCCGCTGGTGCATTACCACAAACCCAAAAACATGGAGCGGTTGCGGTCTCCAGCTTCACCATGGATGGTTAAACGACTGTCCGGACTGAGGTAAGGCTTCCTGGGCTGGGGGATCGGTGCCTGTTGGCCATTCTCCACTGTGAGGCGAGAGAAAACATCTGTCCCGGCGGTGTGACGGTTAGGTCCTGACACCATCACACAGTCAGCACTTCAGTCTTTTAACCACGGTGTAGATTTTCATTTTAGTTTAACCTCTCACCCTGGAGACTAAACAATCAGGAAATTAAAAATCTACTCAGAAAACCAGATAGCGGTTCCCTCCTCCCGGTCGACCCACCTGTACCTTAATGCAAACAAGTGCTCTCTGTGTTTTTGGTCAGAAACGTGGCTGTTTTTTACGCAGTGCGCCTATCGAATGTTGAGTTTTAATCACGCCGATTAGTATCGCTGATAAACGCCATAGGCAAACAAAGGGCTCGCTTATCTTTCCTTGCCTCTCACGCAACCGTTCTCTCTCCTCCTCTTCTCCTTAACTCTCCTCTTCTCCTTAACTCTCTTCTCCTCCCCCACTCCTCTCTCAGTTCCTCTCATCTCATGTTTTCAAGGTTCAATTGAATTTACCGGATGGCTTCAGAAGCTTCCTTTAACTTCCTTCAAACTGAACTTGGAGGCATAATGATGGTGACCATGAGTTCAAGTCTGGAATCCATCAGGCTCTGGGGAACTAGAAAAAAAGGCCTTCGTTGGACTATCCCTATAATAATATAACATTTCTGACATCCCAGCAGGTGGACTGAAATCTAAATCAACACCCAGCCTTACCTCTGCAGCTCCAACAGTAATAGCTGTCAGAGGGCTGGTAATCCAAGCTGACAGGCTGGCCTTAACACACGCTGCTGTCCGGAGCACTGAGTGGCTGTCAGGGAGCGGAGAGAGAGACTGCTGCTCCTTCCGTGGCTCCCGGAGAAAAAAAACCTGTTGACATGCCCATCTGAAAATTCCCGTCCAAGATTCCCCTGTTTTCCTGGAGATATTCCAAGCGCCGGCAACGGTGGCGGGCAGAGGGGAAGAGTGATTCTTGGCAAACCTTTTGCGGAGACATGCCTCAAACAAGTGTTAGTGATTATAGATAGTTACCCCTTATTAAATATGATTAATGCTTCGACTTGTATATAGGTGGGGTAAGGTGGGTCCCATTACACTTTGATTTGAAGAATGTACGGTGATGAGGTCAAGACTCAAAAACCTGGGGATTCCTTACTCTGCATCTGATGGTCACCTTAGAAAATTTGCCCCTGATGAGATTTCAGGATCGTATTTTTTCACCACGGACTTCCATTCAATGAAATATTACTTGAATCAAAGAGAAGCTCATCGTCTATTGTGCTACATGAGCAAGGCATTTTTACAACTTTCACTCTGTCTTACCGTGCCTCGTTAGAGTGTCCCGTCCGCTGTAATTTATTCAGCGTGTGTGTCCATTTTAAAAGCTGTATGTTGTGATTCAGCTTGGGTGTTGTGATGAATTTCCATGACAGTGTCCATTTTTGAAGTGGTTTATTGCATTCCTGATACATTTCACCATGTTGTAGGCTCATCCTGCCAGCATCAGTCGCGACACATTCACAACCGTTAGAATGAACATATCGGATAAGACAACCGCCTGTCAGAACTGCATCGCTATGGCGATGAGCCACGGGATTGACCCCTTTTCTTTGCTGACGACTGGAGTCCTGCTGTCTAGATGGCATTTAATTTAAGGTTAATGCTCCACACAAACAGGGAGACGGTTTCCCTCTTTACAGGGTTAACGACCCAAATCCTCCGAGCCCGGCTCCTCTCTGCCTGGCAAACATGGCGGACGGGCGGAGGAGCTTGTCCAAATTACAGGGCATGGAAAACGTTCCCGGGCACTGTGATATTGACAATGGCATTTAGAATGATATTCCCAATGATATTTCCAATCGACCTGAGCGTTTTTTTTGTTGGATGTATGTAAGCAAACAGGAGTGTGTGCAGACACAGGCGCACACAGTGAAGTTATTGAGGAAATGCTGTATACTGGAGTCCTGGGATGTCTCGTTGAAGATGGTTGCTGTCGTCGGGAGGACTTTTTGGCTGACTGTACAGCAACTGTACTTGTGTGTGCTTGTCTTGCTCTTTTACGAGCTCAACTGGATTCATCCCCAAATGGTCTGATAGATAAGCACTTTTCTCATTAGTATGGATTCAAGGGCTTTGTAAGAAATGAAGCAATCAAAGGGTAATTCCACAGACAAATAGAGGGGCTATAAATCACTCGGTGCCTCACACCGAGAGGGCAGATTAGACCTTTCTGACAGGCAGATGGGCATGCAGACAAGCAGACGGACATGGCCTGCCACCTGCACAGCAAAAATACTGACGTAGAACAACAGTCACAGATCGACCCTACCAGTGAGCGTGGTTCCATGGGATGCTAACAGATAATGCCACTCTCGGCGACGGGAAACTCCATTCAACACTAGTTGTGTAACACCGCGCTGTCAGCAGCTTAATAAACGTGCTAAATGTACTAGCTAGGTAGCCTGAATGGTTGAGGGGTTTAGGGGGGGAGTGTGATATCTGTTGTCATTTATCTTATTGATGTCTTTTGTAATTTAGTGATGTCTGTTGTTTTTTATCTTAGCGATGTCTGTTATTAGTTGATGACGTCTCTTGTTATTTGTTGATGTCTGTTGTTATTTAGTAATATGTGTTGTTATTTATCTTAGCAGTGTCTGTTGTTTTTTTGTCTCAGCAATGTCTTTTGTGATTTGTCTTAGCCTTCAGGAAATTCTCCCAGAATACCCCCTGGTCCTCCGGGCAGTAACAGTGATTGGAATTCTCTGTTCAGTGGACAAGGTTTCTTCTCCGTGCTTTCCCCCCTCCATGTGGATAATGATACTGGGCGCATCATTCTTTGCAGATCAGTTAAATGAGTTCAATGCTCGTCTCAGGATGGGGCCAGGAGGTCCGTTGTGTCTACACGTGCTTTACAAGGCATGTGAAACTAGTTACAGACTGTACTCAGGTCAGGGTTAGCAGGGCAGTAGGGAATTGTGAGGTCACTGGGTCGGGCTTTGAGGAAGAACTCTGGCAGGTCTTGATAGAACTGTCCGTGCAGTGAAGGTTAGTGTGTGTGCACTGTACAGTCATGTGTGGGTGTTGTCTGTGCCAGTGTGTATATTTGTGCCCTTTGGAAGGGACCCGCGGAAAGATTGACGAGGGGACTCAGAACAACACCAGACTCAACTTGTCGGCTTGTTTGGGCGAATCACACACAGGTGAGTTCAGGGCCACAGCACATTTTTGAAACATCTCAGGCTCTCAGGGGAGAAGTTTGAAATTCACTAGGATGGGGAAATGTTATTCATAACCTTCAGCAACCTATCTAGAAACCACTGGGCAGTGTATGAGACATTAGAAATTTGCTAAACACAAAGTGCACTTGGGAAAGAGAGAGAGACCGGGAGTAGAAGGGAGGACAGGTCTATAAATCGTCCTGGTATTACTACAGGCTCCAAGCAGGGTCGCCTGACTGCATTCAAACAGCAGCTGAATGGGGGAGCAGGATTAGGAAAGGAGAACAATACGGAGCAAGGAGAAGGGAGTAAGAGTAGGAGGAGAGGAAGGTGAGTGCTCAAGCCACTCGATGACCTCCTGTTTCCGCTCCATCAACATCTGGGAGGGGAGGGATGACGAGGATTTAAGACTGAGAGGTGAGGGACTCCTCAGTGTATGCCCACTGGAACATCTACGCTTTGCGTTACCAAAGACTGGAGAGCCGAGAGTGATGAGAACTTCAGGAAATATGCGTGTCATGAAGCAGGCACCGGTTTTTCTTAAACTAACCATCCCAATGTGATCCATGAAAATATACTCACCCGCTACATTAACTATTGTATCTTGCTGCTTCTCCAAACTGCAACAAAAAGCCAGTTTTGACAAAAGCTGTATCCCGTCAAGAAGAAACCTTGTGTTGTTGACATGACTTCCGTCAGAGTGTGCTGTTTTCTTATTGCAACAATGGCTGCTTCTTCACCCCTTCCCTTTGTAATGCAGAGTGGTAGATAAGAAGGAAAAAAAAACACCCTTGACTGGATCCATTTCTTCCCTCTTTTCTTTTTCCTCTTTCCGTGGAGCAATTGGTAAACAAACAGTGACGTCCGTTCCGACTTATCACAGGGCGGAACTCCTCTACGCTCCACCGTGTTCCTCAGCAGGGACACATTAGCCATTCCAGAGCCCTCCACTGTCCCCCGAACCTCCTGGTTAATTCCCACTGGATCACTTAGGCCACAGCTCACCTAACAATGTTTCATTTAATGTAACCAGCTGTGTGTGTGTATGTGTACAGTATCACACAAAAGTGAGTACACCCCTCACATTTTTGTAAATATTTGATTATATCTTTTCATGTGAGAGCACTGAAGAAATGACACTTTGCTACAATGTAAAGTAGTGAGTGTACAGCTTGTATAACAGTGTAAATTTGCTGTCCCCTCAAAATAACACAACACACAGCCATTAATGTCTAAACCGCTGGCAACAAAAGTGAGTACACCCCTAAGTGAAAATGTCCAGATTGGGTCCAATTAGCCATTTTCCCTCCCCGGTGTCATGTGACTCGTTAGTGTTACAAGGTCTCAGGTGTGAATGGGGAGCAGGTGTGTTAAATGTGGTCTTATCGCTCTCACACTCCCTCATACTGGTCACTGGAAGTTCAACATGGCACCTCATGGCAAAGAACTCTCTGAGGATCTGAAAAGAAGAATTGTTGCTCTACATAAAGATGGCCTAGGCTATAAGAAGATTGCCAAGACCCTGAAACTGAGCTGCAGCACGGTGGCCAAGACCATACAGCGGTTTAACAAGACAGGTTCCACTCAGAACAGGCCTCGCCATGGTCGACCAAAGAAGTTGAGTGCACGTGCTCAGCGTCATATCCAGAGGTTGTCTATGGGAAATAGATGTATGAGTGCTGCCAGCATGGTGGGCGGTCAGCCTGTCAGTGCTCAGACCATACGCCGCACACTGCATCAAATTGGTCTGCATGGCTGTCGTCCCAGAAGGAAGCCTCTTCTAAAGATGATCCACAAGAAAGCCCGCAAACAGTTTGCTGAAGACAAGCAGACTAAGGACATGGATTACTGGAACCATGACCTGTGGTCTGATGAGACCAAGATAAACTTATTTGGTTCAGATGGTGTCAAGCGTGTGTGGCGGCAACCAGGTGAGGAGTACAAAACAAGTGTGTCTTGCCTACAGTCAAGCATGGTGGTGGGAGTGTAATGGTCTGGGGCTGCATGAGTGCTGCCGGCACTGGGGAGCTACAATTCATTGAGGGAACCATGAATGCCAACATGTACTGGGACATACTGAAGCAGAGCACGATCCCCTCCCTTCAGAGACTGAGCCGCAGGGCAGTATTCCAACATGACAACGACCCCGAACACACCTCCAAGACGACCACTGCCTTGCTAAAGAAGCTGAGGGTAAAGGTGATGGACTGGCCAAGCATGTCTCCAGACCTAAACCCTATTGAGCATCTGTGGGGCATCCTCAAATGGAAGGTGGAGGAGTGCAAGGTCTCTAACATCCCCCAGCTCTGTGATGTCGTCATGGAGGAGTGGAGGAGGACTCCAGTGGCAACCTGTGAAGCTCTGGTGAACTCCATCCCCAAGAGGGTTAAGACAGTGCTGGAAAATAATGGCGGCCACACAAAATATTGACACTTTGGGCCCAATTTAGACATTTTCACTTGGGGGTGCACTCACTTTTGTTGCCAGCGGTTTAGACATTAATGGCCGTGTGTTGTGTTATTTTGAGGGGACAGCAAATTTACACTGTTATACAAGCTGTACACTCACTACTTTACATTGTAGCAAAGTGTCATTCCTTCAGTGTTGTCACATGAAAAGATATAATCAAATATTTACAAAAATGTGAGGGGTGTACTCACTTCTCTGAGAGACTGTATGTGTGTGTGAGGGATTGCTGATGCGGGGGTGTATCTGTGTATGTGTCTGCCTGTTCCTACAAAGTACTGTACGTTAAACATCCCAGGTTGGTTGCGGAGATGTTTGTACATCCAAGCAAACAGTGATTAGCATCTATGTATGAAACAGTCAATCTGCCAAAGGATAATGCTTACAACCAAAGGGTAATGCTTACAGTACATCAACCAAGGATAATGCTTACAATATATCAACCATAGGGAGCTAATAGGTAACTTTGCATTACCGTCTGTAGCTCTAAATAACAACATGCGTCTGTAGTTAATGCATTTCCTCTGTGATAACTCATGAGCTGACTTTTAGCACAGAGCCTTATGTTACCAGTCTGGAGCATCTGGTAAGGTTAGCTGCTAACGTTTGCACATAGCCATATGTTGTGGGGCCGCTGGCCCTGATTTCCTTTGTCTGTAGAATTGTGTCTGTTAAAAGTTTACCTGTCTGTGTTTGTAAATGGTCAGTCACTATATAAAGACACTAAACTATATTGTTCTTGGTGTGTTAGTCTCTATATAAAGAGACTGAACTATATGCTACTCGATGTGTAAGTCACTATATAAGTGGACTAACCTATGGTCTTCCTAGTATGTTATTCACTACATAGCGACTGAGCTATATGTGTTATTCACTAGATAAAGGGACAAATTATATTCTACCTTGTGTGTTATTCACTACATAAACGGAGAAACTATATTCTACCTGGTGTCTTATTCACCTTATAGAGGGACTAAGTATTTTCAACCTAGTGTTTTATTCACCTTATAAAGGGACTAAGTATATTCTACCTGGTGTGTTAGTCACTATATAAAGGTTATTGGCTTAGTGGATTTCCCCAGTGGACAACTTGGTCTATGACCCCTTTAAAAGCTTCCTCTTCTGTCACCACCAGCAAACTGAAATAAATTGGCTTTGGTCTCCATGGAGGAGTCTGCAGTTACAGCAAACCAGAAGCCTTATTGGTATAGCTGACAGGGAGTGTGTGTGTGTGTAGCCATGACCCTGGTGAACAGTCCGTGTGTGTGTGTGTGTGTGTGTGTGTGTGTGAGAGAGAGAGAGAGAGAGAGGGAGACCTCTAAATGACCTCTGGGTGGGGTGACTCAGAGCCTGATGAGGAAGAAGTGCTACAATCTGCCCACACACTGTAGGTGTGTCGCTTTCATCTTCTAATCCATTTATAGGCATTTATTTCCAGAACGCGTACATACACAGAATGCTACTTAGTGTGAAGTTGCTGCCCGCGGTAGACAACATGCAGACTGAATGGAGAATGTTTCAAAATGAACAGAGAACGTTTCCTAATGAACAGAGAATGTTTCAAAATGAACAGTGAACGTTTCAAAATGAACAGAGAATGTTTCAGAATGAACAGAGAATGTTTCAAAATGAACCGAAAATGTTTCAAAGTGGACAGAGAATGTTTCAGACTGTATACTCTGAAAACCCGCAATTAAATATGCTGCAATATTAGACATGTAACCATAAAACTGGAATGCAGGAAATGATTACAGTGGAAATATGGTCAAGTATAGTACATTGTAGTACTGTATAGTACAATAAAGTACAATGTGGTACAATATAATACAATATTGTACAATGTGATAGTATATAATACAACAAAAACAATGTGGTAGAGTGTGTTACAATATAGCACAATGTAGTACAGTATAATACAATATAGTACAATGCAGTGCAGTATAATACAATAAAGTACAATATAGTACAGTATGAGACAATGCGGTATAAAGTACTACAAACTAGAACAATGTAGTACAAACTGGAACCTTGTAGTACAGTGTAGTTTGTAGTGCACAATGAAGTATAATATAGTACAATTCACAGACTGGATGTAGAGCATGCATGGAAACGGTCCTGAGTTATTATAAATGCCTAGATATGTATATTCCTATTCCTTGGAACTAACGTCAAATGGATTAGCATACAGATGCTTCAATGTATGATGTCAGCGTTCGCAGCCAGAAATAGAGGTTGATATTGCCGATATCAAAGCCTAGTCATAGGGCTGTGAAGCCAAATCCGGTTTCCAAGGAACCAAGCATGTGCTACGGTCTGAATCATCTGAGTGAGTCCAAAGCCACAAACTCAGGCTCCCTTCTACCATTAAGGACACCGGAGGTCATGTTCTGTTTTTTGGTTTGATGTTGTTTTTTCCCCTCCGAATGAAAGTGGTGAGCTGATGAAAAAAAAAAATATATATATATATATATATTTTTTTTTAATTTGTAGAATTCACCACCAGCTTGCATGACTGTCGTCGTGATGACTTGTGTTTAGTGAAGAGAAGTAAGGAAAGGCAGGCAGTGATCTTTACTTTCTTGAAATATTTACTTTAACAAAGGCGTTCACACACAGGCTTTTGACATTGTTGAATTGGTGATGAAGCTGCAGTGCATGTTAGTCTAGGTCTGCTGATGAAGAAACTAATGATCACACATGCTTTTATTATTTGACTGTAACTGTATTGTAACCAGACAAATGTCATACTTCACTAGATATTATTTAAACTCTGGTAAAATAGTTTTTGCGTTGTCTAAGCAAGCTGTCTTTGCTGGCTAGATAGCTAACATTAGCTAACAATTTTTAACTGTATTGGCACCATTGAAGACATTAGTTTGTTATATGCTCAGTTTCCATATATCAAAGGGATTATGACCCCGGGTAATATCCAAATATGTTATACAGATATTCATACTACCAGCAAACTATCACTAAAGAAATAGATGCTTGCTAAAGTTAGGATTAGGTTTATAGTAAGTGTTAGGGTAGGAGTTAAGGAAAGGGTTAGGAATAGGATGAAGTTTAAGGTTAGGATTAGGTTTCAGATAAGTGTTAGGGTAATAGTTCAGGAAGGGGCTCGGGATAGGATGAAGTTTAAGTTTAGGGTTAGTCTTCGTAGATAGGTGATAACGTTTTAATGATAGTAGGTAGATAGTATATAGAGCGTCTACCGATTGACTATCCAAATTACCTGTCAGTGAATTATACGAGTGGAATTGGGTATTTTTGAATGACTTTCCTTTGCATAAGGTCAGTGATTGACACTGAGTTTCCTGTCTTTACTGACACAAAGGAAAATAGAAAAATACAGTCAAACAAAGCAAAACTTTGGGAAGGCAAGGGACGGGTGGAGAAACATAAAATGAAATAGAGGTGTTGGGATGGAGAAGAGAGAAGTTGGAGATATTGTTTGTAGAAATATAGCGCAGACATTTCAATCATTCACAAACTACAATAGATCAGTGGAAATTGAAGGGAACACTAGGTTTTGCCAATACAATGACTTTGGTAGGAACTGCTTTTATGTGTTAACGGAGAAGTCCGATTCTGTGGAAATTTGTGCAAGGTGCTTTATAGACAGTGTGCAAGGTGCTTTATAGACAGTGTGCAAGGTGCTTTATAGACAGTGTGCAAGGTGCTTTATAGACAGTGTCCAAGGTGTATGGAAAATGTCACTACTGTGTTCAGCTGCCTTTCTACTTCTGTCTTCTCACATGACAACTCTAATGGAATTTTTAAATGATAAATATGTTTCTATCCAACTTTTTAAATGTAAATGTATCGGGGATAGAATATATATTATATTTATATATGTTCTATAAAAATACTCATGTTGTCAAAATGTCCAGATGGTGGCCGACCATGTTGTTGATCCCAAATTGACTGTGTTTAGTAATATACAGCATCTCTTTATTGGGATTGACTTGTCATTGTTGTCTTGGAAATGTTTGTATTGATTCAAGTGAGACAAAACCCAAAGAAGTTGTCCTACGGACTTTGAAACATTGAAACCTTAAAGGGTATAAAGCAGTATAAATAATGCTTAGTCAAGAGATCAGATTGGGGGGGTTGTTGGGTTGCTGCAACTCATCACCTCAGTATTTCTGGAGTCCTGGATTGGGCCTTTTACGCCCTCTAATAACGGACAAATGGTAAGTTATGCATGGAATGTAAGTCAAAGTATTACAAGAAAACTAGAATGCACTTAACTCTTCATGCACTTAACTCTTCTTTCCCTTTCTGGAACTTTGATGGATTATGACATAGCCCCTGTTGTAATTTAGTATGACCCGCTGTCATACCTCTTTACCCATCAATGGATGACCCCAATGGTAGGATAAAGTTACCCCTGGATGACTGTCAGCTGAATGTCAGAATTCCAAGTTGAGATATTATACCAGAAACAAAGGCTTAAGATTCCACAGCAGAAAGAACTCCTGGCAAGTTCACAACCAGGCCAGTGTGATCCTGACAAATACATAGAGTGAATGACAAGGAGATAGAAGAAGAAACTCAGCTGAACATCTGCTAGGTGCACGGCGAGAGCACCCGACAAGAGATTGCTTAGTTACAGTGATGATAGAGTAACATGCGTAATGGATTGAGCTATCAGTTCGGTCGTTCATTGGGTCGTGTATGCATCCTTTCCGTTATTAATAAAATACTTTTTTTTCTTCTTCTTTTTCGTAAGGCTAAATTTTAGAAAGTATGTGCTGAGAGTTTGAGAGATATTGAGTGCCAACTTTAGAAGTGTGGCTTGAATGCAAATTAGGTGAATGTGTTTCTTATCCCATCTGGCGCCGTTTGCATTGAATTGATAGAAGAGAGATAGAGCGAGAGTGAGAGAGAGAGAG
>JACXGI010015691.1:0-17034 GCA_016801175.1 Esox masquinongy | reverse complement strand
GGGCCCTCGGCATAGTAAAACATGGTGTCCATGGGGGCCCTCGGCATAGTAAAACATGGTGTCCATGGGGGCCCTCGGCATAGTAAAACATGGTGTCCATGGGGGCCCTCGGCATAGTAAAACATGGTGTCCATGGGGGCCCTCGGCATAGTAAAACATGGTGTCCATGGGGGCCCTCGGCATAGTAAAACATGGTGTCAATGGAGGCCACAGCATATGTTCTGAACAAGGAAAACGTGTCCCTACACTTTTTCCTCTCTATTCCTAGAATGCCCTCCTCCTTCTGTCTGCGTCCACAGCTTTTTTCTGCATAAGCGCTCAATGTGACATCCATTCCCAGTGTTATTTTATTTGTGCAACAGAAATGGCAGATTAGATTGAAATCCTCCCAAGTAGATTATCCACTCATCTGTAGAGCTCAGGGCCTTGGTGTAATTGTTGTTGGTATGTGGTGGATGGAGTGGGGAACAGGACAAAACTTGGCTTCAGATAATATTTGAAGTCTTTCCAACACTCTGAGCATTTTGTTCTAGCCTGCCAGAAGTGCCGGTAATGACAGATTGTGCTGTTACAGAGCTATTCTCTACGTCCCTTAAGCAAGTCAAGCTCCACCAAGGACAAGTCTCTTAATGTCAGTGATTTCAAAATAGTATTTCAACTCGGCTCTGGGTAACACCGCTCTTGGTTTATTGCCCACCTCGGGTCAGGGGAATAGGGTGTGACCCGCCCTCACGACTCAACAATACCATCCACAGCCTCGTTGTGACATCACTGTGTAGCGTTCCCTGGCGTCACCTCTTCCATGTGTGTTCCATGTAATGGATGTAGACTGGGGGGATCGCCTAACCCCTAGGGGGTTAGACCAGGGGACCGTGGTGTGTGTGTGTGTGTGTCTGTGTGGTTGGCAGTGAACTCAGGGCTAAACGTTTACGTGTGTACGTTTAACTTGATGTGACTGGTGGCCTAGGAAGGGCTACAGGCAGGTGACCCTGGACCTGAAACCAGATTTGGAAAACAAACATTTTTGCAGCCCTGCCATGTAAAAAAAAAAAAGTGCTGCGTAACTTTATCGGTTGGTGCTCTCATTGTCTGTCATTGTTTTCACATGGATTTGAAGCATGGAATGAAATGTATTAGGAAAATTAATGGGAAGTTCACCGAGACATCAGTAAAGATCTTCAGATAATTGTGTATGATTTTCTGTGTAGAAAATATAAGAAATCCTTCCAGCCTGATTTACTGCCTGGTCCTGTCCACTTGGTTCTGAGAGTTCCTAAGAGTCTAATGTTATAATAATAAGTTCAAGGGGCACTAACTAACATTTACAAGACTAAATTTAAACAATAACAACACTACACAATAACAAAACGAGACCAGAATAGTATTAACTAGTCCAGGGTGGTTTAGTGTGGGAAGGATAGTACTGTGAGTGTCTGAATTGAGTGCGTGGAGATTACAAGTCAATGCAAACTGAAAGAAAGCTTAAAAGGGGAATATCTCAGAAACTCAGAGGAATTTTGTAAAACAATATTTGAAACATTAACTTAAAACATTGACTGCAGGTGTATTCTGGTCATTTGTGCTGGTATGTATGCTAATAGTACAGTACAAATCTTACACACCGTCCCTTTAAACAATACCTTTAAAAAGTTACCGTCACATTTGTAAGACAAAAACGGAAATTTCTCAGTTTTATACAACCGCATTTGGTGGCTATTGGAGGTTACCCTTCGCATAACTCCAAGCAATTGTTTTTTTGTTTTTTTTGAGGTTGTCGCATGACTCCCTTTTCATTCCCTGCACCTCCAAATGGGTCTGCGACCCCTGGTTTGAGAAGCACTGGACTCTCTGAGACACGAGGAAAACCACAAGGATGTTGACAGGAACTAAGCTATACTCTTGCTTTTCGCCACGCTCCAAAATGACCCAACAAACATGAGAAATGTGGGAATCAAGGTTATCACTGGGAGGTTTAAGTACCTTCTCCGACTGAGTGGGTTGTTAAACACTGCTGATCAATGGAAGTCCGATGGTGCTGTTGCTCCACTATTGACATTGCCTGACTGACTGGCACTCACTGTCTGACTGGCTGACTGACATGGGCCTGTATGAATTATGGTCTAATCGAAAGCTAACTTTGATAAAGACCGAAAGGGAAAGGAAACAGGCCAATTCTACATACTATTAAATAGTGACCAGCTGTATTTTCTTCTGATGTGGTGGAAAAGCCGCTCCTCCATGTTGTGTATGGCAGCAGGATCTCTCTTACCGGGTCTTTCCCTCTGAACCCTGCTCTCACTAAACCTGTCCCTCTCTCTCTTAAACTTTGTTTAGCTCTCGTCGCCTCTTTGTCCTAACCTATCTCTTTCTCATACTCGCTCAACTTGTCTTTTAAACCTGCCTGTCTCACTCAATCGTTCTCTCTTGCCTTTCAGCTGTGAATTGAAAAGTGTGTGTTTTCCCGTTTTACTATCCTGATTGTGATTATAAAAAACTAATTTTTTGGTTTCTTAGTGATTAGGTTTAGGGAAAATGTTACAATTGGAGTTAGGGTTCAAATTAGCATTAGGGTATGGGTCTGAGGCCCTAAAACTCAACTCTGGACCAAGAGGCCGGATCCACTTTGTATTTTCTTTGCAACCCTCTAATCAGGGACTTATTTAGAGCAGGGTTAACAGGTGGGTGCAATTAATGACGAGGTAAAACAGAAAACCAACAGGATCCACAGTTTGTATTCTAAGGGTTGAAAATCCATAGGGGTTAAGGTTAGGGTTAAGTCATATTTAAAATGTGTCTTTTGTCTTTCAATTAATGTTAACCAAGTTGGGGGGTTGTAACTCAGGGAAACTATGCGAGCGTGTGTGTGTGTGTATGCGTATGTGTGAGTAGAATGTATCTTTTGTCTGTAAGAACAGCAGAGAGCAATAGACAGTGTGAGGAATGACTGATTGTGTTCCAGTTTCTCTCAGCCATTAACCAGACTGCTCCATTGTTATTTCCACCCCGGTGGCTCTGTGAGTGACAGGCTGACAAGCTGGCTCTGTGGCTCAGCCACACGGAGTTCAGACCTGACGACTGAATGAGCTGTTCCGCCGCCCAGGCTGAAGACGCAGCAGTCTCACGGCGCCGCTCATTCGCTCAGCGCGACGAATAATAACGGGACCGAAAGCGTGGAATGGCACTTGGCGTTGTCGCCGTGGAACCTTCCTGGAATTCAGCGCTTCGGATTTAAGGCGCCTGTGTGTTGGTTAGGGATTCGTTTGGGTAAAATTACAAATGCGACGTTGTTGTTTTCCAAAAAACATGTACGGTCAATGTTTAACCGTGTGCCTGTTGTGCAAGGCCCTATGCCAGTGTGTACAGATAATGAGTGTGTGTGTGTGTGTGTGTCAATCATTTGAATGACTGCTGGGTATCTTTTGGATCTCACAAAGCTCCCCTCTTGAAAGTCTCCACCCACTCAGTGCCAGCACACACCCCAAAACCAGGGCTGAGGCTACGCATGCACACACACACACACACACACACACACACACACACACACACACGCAATGGCCTTGTGGAGATCCCAACTCTCCTCACTCCACATGCCTCCAGCACGTAGGGAGGTTGACTGGAGCATCTCTCCCGGACCCACAGGAGGAGGGGAGGCTCTCGGTTGGAGCTCCATCCAATCCCAGGCTGAGAGACCGCGAGCCGGGAGCCTGTGAGGGAGATCTAGCTGATGGCTGGAACAATTACCAGGGACATCTGTCATGCCTGGCTGCTCTCCCCTCACAATAAGGCCAGAGGACCAGGCAGTGGTGTCTTTCTTTATTTTTCCTCTCCCTCCTTTTGGGGGACTCTTGCTGCCCCTTACAATGGTCCTTTTGTCCCACCTCCCTCTTTCCCTCCCTCCGGGCTTTGCCAACGCTTTAGCCCCTCAAGCCTGCTCATTTTCTGCCATCCTTCTTTCTTTCGGCCTCCCCGCTGGAAAACAAAACAAGAGTTGAAACTATTACTATTCAGCACCTCCTCCCAGCACCTCCTCCCATCCTGATCTCAGATTCTCCTTTTGACTTCTGGCTCCGGCGCTCTCTCTATCTCCAACTGTGTGTACACATGCCTGTGTGTGAGTGTGTGTGTGCAGTGTTTTTGGGGGAAGGTTTTCACTATAATTTTGAGAATCAAACACCCTGCAAGGATCATAACTCAACCTGGATATTTTTTCTGTCTAAGGGAAAAGGCTAATTTCGGCTAAGGGTTTTGGGGTTTGATATGGATTAGATGTCCTAGCTGGACTGCAGGAACCAACTGGGACATACAAAGCCTCACTCCAGTTGACTTGCTCATCTCTAATTTCACACATTGGTTTCCGCCCCCCCCCCCAAAAGCGTGCACTTATAGCTTCAAGCATCAGGAAAACATTCCCCCTCTCCCATCACCTTCATTGGGGGCCCGACCCACAACACACCCATGCTTGGAAGGAAGTCAGCTGTAGTTACATTGTATGACATACCCGTTGGTGCGACACAAATCACTTCCCGCCTGATTGGTGTGTGTGTGTGTGTGTGTGTGTGTGTGTGTGAGCGTGTGTGTGTTTGTGTGCGCGTGTGCATGCGTGCGTGCATGTTTGTGAGCAGCTGCTACATAAATGACAGCCCCGAACATAACAAGAGATGGCCCGAAACCATTGTCTGCTGGTAATGTGAATGGAGTGTGTGTGTGTGTGTGTGTGTGTGTGTGTGTGTGTGTGTGTGTGTGTGTGTTTGTGTGTGTGTGTGTGTTTGTCGGTGAGCATATTGTACATGTGATTGTAGGCATATGTAATTGCGTGTGTGTGTGTGTGTGTGTGTGTGTGTTTGCATGCATATGTTTGCGATTGCGTGCGTCTCTGAGTGTTAGAATGTAGTTATACTGCGTCCCTTGGCACAGCCTTGTTTCTTGCTGTTTTCACCACATTGAACGGAGGCTGATGTAAATTGCAAATTGATTTTTTTTCTCCTGCTATCTCTTCTTAAGGGGTTCAAGTCAGTTCACGATTGATTGGGAGTCAGATTGCAATTTGTTATTGCTGTCAACAAGACCTTTCAAGGGGAAACCTCTCCAACCGAAATATAATCCCATCCATGGATTCTCCAACTTGGATGGGATTTGTCAGGGCTCCACTGTGTCTCAGTTAAGGCTGCAAAATGAAGGTAACTTCCAAAACATTCCCTGTTAATTAGAGGGATTTAGTGCACCTATGGCATGTGATTTTCCATTTTGACCAGTTACTTCTTAGAACAGCTATTGGATGACTCATGTTCCAGAGACTCCCGATTCAAAAACACTTATTTATGAGTTTGTAGCTCAATCAGACTCGTATTCAAAAACATAATTGTACCAAATAAAGTTAAAAAATCTGGCTACAGTGCCATTTCTTACCATGCTCTACAGCTGTCATCCCAAAAATGATCCTGTGAAAATTGTTTACAGAATACAGAAGGATGAGTGATAGCAGAATCAGCCGATCTCTGGATTCTATATCAGAATCTGGCCAATGGAAAAAAAGTTCTCTGTCCTCTGCGTTCTCTGTGTCTGACTGTAATTCATGCCACAAGGCAGCTTTTAGATATTCTAGCTAATTGCCCCATTAACAATCACCTAAATTAGCAACCTTTTTTAAGCAAACAAAAATGTACACAATAAGTGTTCAATTTATCTTCCCAGCTAGGGCTGTTTTGTTCTGCCTTTACGAGCACATGCTGATAATATTGACAGATCCTAGATTATCACTGAAATGTTTTGTGCATACTGGACAAGGATGTGAGTGAAAAGTAGAAGTGCTCAGTTTTACTTTTGGGATCAAACTGATTGTATGGACAGATCCCAGATCAGCACTCTGAAGTGTTTTGGATGTGGGCCACCCTGGGGAGTGAAAGTTACAGAGGAGCTGCCGGACCCGATGTGATGTGACGTAACACTCCGTTCAAAGGACAGAGTTTGCTTATAGCCCGACGCCATAATGGACCCACTTGCATGATAGGAAACGGCCATTGTCCACAATCTCTCATTTGATGCATTGCAAGTTGGTCATATGGTGGCACTATAACAAGCAATTAGCAGACGCCTGCATACTAGGATCAGTTTGCTAGGCTGATCTCAAAAGACCTTAGCTTAAAAAAAAAGTTATTCTAAAGACCATGGTTTAAAATAACAAACCGCTACAGAAGTGTACTAATGCTGTTTGTTATCAAAGCACAGCCAGCAACACACCCTTAAACAATTGAAAAGAAAAGTCCTCTGTAATTCTTCACATTTATTGTATGCCTAGAAAGTCGTGGTTATGCAATCTTATGTCTCATGATCCATTTTTCCTCCGTTTTCCTCCAGTGAAAACATTTGCATGAGCACAAGCAGCACACTGTAGGCCGAGTACAGCTGCTGGGGCCCTCTCTCTGATCTTTGCCGGGGCCCTCTCTGTGATCTCTCGTTTAATGAAAGTAAACACTTTATTAATGAATCCTGTCCCCATAGTCCAAATCCCTACTATCGACCAATCACCGTCAAGGGGGCGGAGACTTCAGCTTACTGAATTTGCCTCAGGAAAGCATTTAATGTGCCTTAACAGCCGGGAAAAAAACAACTGGTCTAACAACCAGGCACCCAAAAACTTTACCGCATATCTTCGCAATATATGCTGGTGGGTTCGATAAGGAATTATATGGGTCAGTTTTAAGGAAGTGCTTCCATGTCCTAAGCCCAGAAGAACTCATAAAATGTACTGGATTGACTGTGGCCTGGACGCTGGATCTTTAATTGTTGCACTTAAGCCTTGATATTACCGGACACACTACAGAATCAGTGTAGGGATACAGAATGGAATCTCCAATGACTTCCGGATGGTTGAACAAGGTTAAATAACTCTCACCCCCCCTTCTGGCTTTATGACGCATTCAAGGTAACTTGGAACTTGGAAACTTGATCAGTATCAGAATCAACCAAGAGGAATGTGCACAAATAACTATTTTTTAACTAAGAGGTTAAAAGTTCAAAATTTTTCGTTAATGCACCATAAACTTCAGGACAGTGAGGAGGAAAGGGTAAGGAGAAGGTGAGCAGAGGTGTAGGACAGGAACATAATGAGCTGGTGTGTTTTTGTGTGTGTGCAAGCATGTAAGTGTGTCTGTGTGTATGTGTGTGTGTGGGTACATGTCTGGTGTGGCTACACAGTAGAAGCGTGGTTTGTCTTCATGGAGAGATAATATTCTTGTCTTCTCCCTGTCAGCAGAAACATGTAAGGCAACGTGCTTCTGCCACTCCCACTGAGGCGGGAGAGAGATAAAAGGAGCGAGAGAAAGGGAGAAAGAGGGGAGGCCGATAACAGCTGTCAGTTAGCTCTGCTGACTGAACATGTCCAACACTTACGTGGGAGAGAAAGAGAGAGGGAAAGAGAGAGGGAAAGAGAGAGAGATAATGTTCTCTGAGTCATCCAACTGCCCTCCAGGCATCTGGTTATGACAGCTCACTCCAGAGTGAGAGACCCTGTCTGGAACAAGTTCTGACAGGATGGATACGGACTGATATCTATGGTGATTGGAGGCCAGCCCAGCCCACCCTGATACTACAGTGTGTGTGTGTGTGTGTGTGTTTGCATATGTGTGGGGTTTTTTGTGAAGTTGCAAGAGACCTGGGTTCCCTGTCAGGCAAACAGGTTTAGCTTGCATGCAAAAACTACTCAGAGTGAGTTTATACCCATTGATATGCAGCATATCAATGAAATTAATTGAGGAATTCAATCAAATCAATAATCCAGTGAATCAAGACCAAATGCTGCTGAAATGAATCAATACCAGATCATCCTGAAGTGAATCAAGACCAGATCCCACTGAAGTGAATCAAGAACAGATCCCACTGAAGTGAATCAAGACCAGATCCTACTGAAGTGAATCTAGACCAGATCCTATTCTTGAGAATCAAGACCAGATCCCACTGTAGTGAATCAAGACCAGATCCCACTGAAGTGAATCAAGACCAGATACCACTGAAGTGAATCAAGACCAGATCCCACTGAAGTGAATCAAGACCAGATCCTACTCTGGTGAATCAAGACCAGATCCTACTGAACTGCACCAAGACCAGATCCTACTGAAGTGTACTCAGACCAGATCGTACTCTGGTGAATCCATGCTAGATTATAATCCCATGTTGGCAGCCCTGGTGGTGTGGTAACAGGAGGGAGCGGAGCAGTGCATTTGTTCTATCCCATATTTGATTAAATTGCTCTGCCAGATGAAGGACATCTATTATATGACAAGTGTTTTCTCTTAATCTTTTTCTTCTATTTATGTTAGTCGGATTGACATCTTGATTCCTTTAGACTTTGCTTTTCATGTTCCATTTTAATCATTCACTATATTAATTATGTGCAGTGCATTTGTTCTACCAAGGTGATGGCGCTGCTGCGTCTGTCCTCACCTTGGTTACTAGATCAAACGGATCCACCTGTGACAAGCCCAAAACCAATTATCCCCTATCATCCTGCCTCCACCCCACAGTGAATTACAAGGACACACGAATGTATATATATACACACAAACCGCACACACAACCGAATGTATATATATACACACAAACCGCACACACAACCGAATGTATATATATACACACAAACCACACACACAACCGAATGTATATATATACACACAAACCGCACACACAACCGAATGTATATATATACACACAAACCGCACACACAACCGAATGTATATATATACACACAAACCGCACACACAACCGAATGTATATATATACACACAAACCACACACACACATCTGACAGCAGCTGAAATGAACTCAGTATCCCAGCTCTCCCTCCATTCTGTCTCGTTTCTCTTTCTTTCTGTATTCAGATTATTTTTCTTTAACCTTTATTTTTCCATATAAATATAACAGAGGTCTGGCCGAAATTGCAGTGTACATTCTCTCTCCCCACTTCTACCCCTCCTCCTTCACCATTCTCTTTCTCCATTTCTACCCCTCCTCCCTCGCCATTCTCTCTCTCCTTTCTCCCCCCTCTCACCCCCTGTCTCTGGTGTCATTGCAGTCTTCCCTCACCCCTCAACCCCTATGTCCTCTGCTCTCTGGCGGACCAGCGGCGCGGGGTTGTAGGTTCAGGGTCATCTGATACTGGGTGGATGAACCCGCTGATGTTCTCTGGGTTTCCAATCAGAGGTATGAGTGCCGTTAACACACCCACAGCTGAGCTCGGCCGTATAGCCACGAGCCGTGTCACTGCACAAACACACCCACACACACACACAAACATACGCTTGTGTGTACATATACATATTCACCCAAGTGCACACACTCGCAAACACACACTGCCATTTCAGCAGGGAGCGGTAGAGGCTGTAAAATCTTTCCATGATCCTCAAAGAGCCCTGAAGGTCAGACGGCGCAGTGCACCTCTGCCATATCTGTGTGTGTGTCAGTGTTTGTGTGTGTGTGTGTGTGTGTCAGTGTTTGTGTGTGTGTGTGTGTGTGTCAGTGTTTGCGTTTGTAGGTGTGTGTCGTGGATGTGTGCCATTGTGTCTGTGTGTGTGTGTGTGGTGTGTGTGGATGGGTGTGTCAATGTGTCTGTGTGTGTGTCGTGTGTGTCTCAGTATGTGTGTGTGTTGTGTGTGTCTCAGTGTGTGTGTGTGTGTGTGTGTCTCAGTGTGTGTGTGTGTGTGTGTGTGTAACGGAGGGGTGGAGGGGGGGCGAGATGGTCCAGCTGTACTTTTGCCTTCGCTTGCTTGCTCTCAGCTTCGCTAAAAATCACCCCATCCTCACCTCATCCTCACCCCATCCTCACCCCATCCTCACTCCATCCTCACTCCATCCTCACCCCATCCTCACCCCATCCTCACCCCATCCTCATCCCATCCTCACCCCATCCTCACTCCATCCTCACCAATGGGTCTCGTTTAGTTTCCCGAACATATTGGTACGTTGAATCAATTTGATCTTCTGAAAATATGTTTTTCTAGGGTATTGTTTCACTTTTGCAGCGAGTACAGAAAACTCATGTCTGCACAGGATTAGAAATAGCTGACCCTGTTTTTATGTCTTCCCTCCCTCTAGTTCCCTCTCCCTCTAGATAAAAACTCTGTGAGTGAATCCACATTTGTTACAGTGCTTGGCCTTTTACTTTCCTTGACCTCTGTGGGCATCGATAAGAGGATTCTGCAATAGACGGAAGGTGAGACAGAGGACAGGTTAAGACATGGCCGGCCACAAGAAGTGGATGTGTTCTTCTGATGCCGTGGACTTAAATAACTTAACCATTGGCATTTTACAAACCTTTCAATCAGCCTAATTCATTCATGTACTATATAGCTTTTCAAATCAAACAAATGCTTTCAAAGGTATTGTTTTCTTAAGTCCCTCTGCGTAAAGTCTCTCAGACAACCTGAGGAATCTTGTAATGCTACAGAGTCTGGCTACGCTAGACCACTCTATCCATGCCTAATTCCTCAAGCATAATGTCTTCCTGCATCTCATAAAGATAGAGTTAACTGTCTGTTTTCATGAACTGATGTCTGAGGCTGGCATCCATCTCTGGACCAAACAGCCTTTTTTCACTCCCCTCTGCCTGATGGAAGGAATGAACAGATCCCTGGTGGCATGGTTGCCTTCACACACACACACACACACACACACACACACACACACACACACACACACACATTTGGCTGATGTTCAGTGCTATGCCATCACCACAGAAAGTGAGCAGGTCTTTAAGCTGCAGACAGCACAGTCCTCCGCAGGTCAGACTGAAAGGCGGAGAGAATGGCCCTGATGAAGAACAGAGCTGGCTGTGCTCAGTCGCCTTTCTGTGTGTATGTATGTGTTTGTGTTCGCGTGTGTACAAAGCTGCCCTTTGACCCCTGTGATACAGAAAAGAAGGAGGCGCGAGGGACAGCAAGGGACCATTACGTCTTCCGTCTTTCTTTCCATCCCACGTTCTTTCTCTCCATCCCTCTTTCATTCTCTCCATTGTGCCCTCTCCAGTGTCTTTATGTGTAGGCTGGACAGAACACAGCTGAATAGGGAGAGGACAGAAATTGAACTGGCTTTGGGTCTTAATTGGCTTTGGGTCCTTCTGCAATGTGTTGAAAGCTCTGGACGGTGATTCAAGGCTGTGACCATGTCTGTCTGTTGACCCTCTGCTTCAGAAACTACAGCCTATGAATCTGTATTCATTGTAGGAGGAATTTTGCATCTGAAAGCCCACTTCTTCAGCCAGCAGAGTCTTACCTAACCTAGCAGAGAGAAATATTTGTATTGCAGGTGAAAAAAAGAGAACTGAGAGCAAAGTCGTTCTATCTCTCAGAACACAACATCCTCTGGCCTCTAACTGCCAACCCACCAAAGGAAATATCATCTGACATCAACCCCACAGTAAAATATTTTAACTGAAAGACTGTTGTCTTTCATACATTATAACACACTTTTTAACCCTAGTCTTGTAAAGTGCTATGAAATCATACACTTTCATACCGGAATCTTGCTAAGACAGAGATTTGTTTACAGATGAGGTCTGTAAAACACATCAATTGCATCAATATTGAGTTTAGAGGTCAATATACCCACGATTTGCACACAATATGAAGGTCATTGTACAGTACATCGATATGACAAAAAGCAAAACAGTAAATGAAAACAATCACATTCTTCAGTTTAAAAAAAAAATCCTCAATCTGTGTGAACTGCCTTAATTCGTTACCTTTTAGAACCTTTGGGAGATTACTCCATAAGAAGGGTGCTCAGAACGCTAAAATCAGATTTACTTAAAGCAGCGGAGATCAAAAGGAATATCCAGAGTTTGCCCCCCCTGGGACTGGGTCTCTTGGCTCGTAAGTCTGTAGGTTATCAATGAAGTAAGGTATGGTTGAAGTTAATGCAACGGGGCTTTATAAACAAAAGGAGTGCAGTGCTTCAGTCTGTGAGACTTCAAAGAGGCTCAGTGTGCTTTCTGATGCAGAGTGCAGCGATGAGTCCTCTGACCGGACTCACAGCCTGTAATAGACTGTATGAGGTAAAGTGCATCTAATGGCATCAAACAGCAGCGACTGAATTAACTTAGATCGAATTGCCGCGGCCAAAATAAACGTCTACTGTGCAGTTGTCTGCCATTCAATGGTATGATATTGGAACGACCTGTCTGTATACTTAGGTCCTCCTTCATCAAGCACCAGCATCAGTTGTCACCAATTCTTGTGTGGAACGATGAATCAAATAAGCTACTTTCACGGTGACCCCCTGTGACCTTAACGCCCCAGGACTTTGAGTTTAACACGGTGAAAAACCTTTGTTTTGTACCTCTCCGGTTCTCCTTGTCCCTCCCAAACGCCACCTTATGTCCGGCAGGCCTAGTGCACTACCAAGGACCAGAGAGCCCCGTGGAACCGGATTAAAAGCAGGCTGTGTACAGGGGATAGAGGGCTATGTCCAGCTGCCTCGCCCAACTCCACGTCTCCTCAGCCACGGGCCATTAAGCTATCAAGGATGTGGTCTGGGAGAAATGGAACACTGTCCAGAGATGCAGAATTCCTCCGAACTGGGGGAGGACAGGCAGAGGGTGCAACATTTGTGTGTGTGTGTGTGTGTGTGTGTGTGTTTGTGCATGTTTGTGTGGAGGCTAGATGATGATGGACAGACATGGGAAACCCCCCAGAATCAAAGAAACAGGAATGTGGAGCAGGATACTGGTGGGATCTGGAACATGGAGGCTGCTGGTCTCTCTCCCTGTCTAACTTTCTCTCAGTCTTTCTCTCTCCCTCTATCTCTCTTTCTGTCTCCCTCTTTGTGTCTCTCTGTGTCTCTCTCTCTCTGTCTCCCTCCGTCTCGCTCAAGCATTCTCTCTTGTGTCTCTCCCTGTTTCTCTTTCTCTGGTTCACTGTCTCTATATCTTAATCCCAATTTGTCTCCCTAAATCTCTCTTTCTACCTCTCTCTCTCTGTTATTTTCTCATATCTCTCCTCCATCTCTCTGTCTCTCTCTCTGTTTTTCTCTCGTATCTCTCCTTCATCTCTCGGTCTCCCTCTATTTCTCCATCAATCTCTCTCTCTGTCTCCCTCTACCTCTCTCATATGTTGTGGGACACATGAGATTCCATCTTTCAACAAGATTTTTTTTATGACATTTGATTATACAGATGAAGATTTTTTCTGCCACAATCTGGAGATGACCTCTGACAAATTATATATGCTTACACGTACACATACACACACACACATACCCACACACACACATCCACACACACACACACACACACATACGCACACACATACACACGCACACACATACACACACTATATATATATATATATATATATATATATATATATATCAATATATATCAATATATATATATATATATATATATATATATATATATATATATATATATATATATATACCTATATGAGTGGGTGGGCTTGTGTCTCCCATATTTCATGAGCGGAAATAAACCAGACATTTTTCATACGCCAGAAAAAGCTTACTTCACTCTTGTGAAATTCATAGATTAAATTGTTGCATGTTGGTGTTTAAATTTCTGTTCAGTATACGTATTGGGAATGATCCAGTCATGTTGCAGGCTTCTAAGGAAAAATCCACATTTTCCTTGATTCCCTGTGTGTTGTCCAAGGTCAGCAGTCCCTTCCCTCCTCAGTCTCTCTCCACTTAGAACATATTATGTTTAATATCTCTGGGCCAATGAGAGCGCAGCGCCCCATTGCCTGACCAGTGCAGCCCTCCATCACAGCATGGGGTCATGGGCTGTAGCCTAGACGGCCATGTTGTCACTCCTGCCTTCACAGTCCACTTTCATTTCCTTCTAATAGACTAAGCAAGTTCCAAGTCCCAGCTGCTCAGCTGTGGTTCAATCACAATGAGATGCAGATAACTCTTAACAATCTGATGCTTCTCCCCTGCTCCTCATGCAGGCTTCCATGCTGTCACTCAGAGCTGTGGCTTTCCGATATACTGTTGCAGCAGGAAACTATATTTGACCAACTGCCTACAAATAGACCTAGTGCATAAGGGTTTGCTTAATGCTCTTACTCTTTGGCAATTCTTCCCTGATTATTTACTCCTTATGCAAGTTTTTCTCTATTTTTGCTATTTCTCTTTCTTTTTAATTCTCTCTTTTGCTTTTTCTATTGTGGCTTCTCTCATAATCTCCAGTTTGTCTCCACTCCCCTTCCCCTCCCCCCCCTCCCTCCCCCCCTCCCTCCCTCCCTCCCTCCCTGTAGAAGATGTAAGCCATTTCTCGACACCGGCGCCTGGCGGAGATCATTAGCTTGCCGGAAATTTTGGTTTTGTTTCTTTTTTTTTCTCTCTTTCCCCATCACATAGGAACAAAGGGTGAAACATTCAATAGTTATTGATTTGGAGACGGACGTACAACTTTTACTGGAGATCCCATTTAATCACAAAAGCTGATTTATTGTTGCCTGCTCTGACAATCCCATTAAATTGCTGTCTAGCTAATCAAGTCCATTCTCTCTCCTGGAGGACTAATCTTTTATAGGGCTAGCTGAACAAATCCCCTTGGTAATAGGATTGGTGGGGAGATGGGGCTGAAGGCCGGGAGAAGGAGGCCCAGTTTTACTGCTTTGCTCCGCTCTGATTAGACTGCCCCTCTCTGACCATAAATGAAAAATAACATTCACGAGACTTTATGACGCTCCTATCCACCCCCTCACTGAAACCACAACACAATTTGTCCTGTAAAAAAACAAAAAAACATACATACATACATACATACATACGTATTGATTCCAGTAAATATTGCCTACAATAGGACAGAAAATTATGTTTCACACAGATCCCTTCTGGAACATGATCAGAGGTTTGTAGTGAGTTTGAAGGTCAGTATTGTGGTTCTGTGGTTCAGATAGATAATGTAGATGGATAATGTAGATAGATAATGTAGATAGATCATGTAGGTGGATCATGTAGATGGATAATGTAGATAGATAATGTAGATAGATAATGTTGATGGATAATGTAGATAGATAATGTAGATAGATAATGTTGTAGTGGAATAGACACCGTAGTGGTTGTAATACCTTACTGTGTGTTTGATCTGTTATCTGTTCAGTGCATTGCCTTTGTTAAGTTAGCAGAATGTTAAATGTGTCACGCAAGTGTATGTTTGCCTGTGTCTGTGTGTGTGTGTGTGTGTGTGTGTGTTTGTGTGTGTGTGTCTTACAAGTGTATATATGCACACAGGGGTGTCATGTAGAGATCTTATTGGAGTTGAAATGAATTGATCTTACTGAAGACCACAGAGGGCCCTAAAGTCATAATGAAATGGCACTATTAAACCCTTGCTGCGTATGTGTGTGTGTTAGGCTGTGTGTGTGTATGTGTGTGTGTGTGTTTAAATCAGCCAGGCCCTGCTTTATGAGTCAACCTCTTCACTGGGTTGTAATCCACCCAGTAAATGATACCCAAAAGGAATGAAATCAGAAACCAGAAGACACTTGATTAGATTTTATGAGTCACCACAGATACAAACTCTCCGACTGGGCCTCCTGTCCCCTTATCCAATACTGTCCACGGAAAACATCAACTGTATTCTGCATTCTCCTCTCTGGATATGCAATGTGCAATTTCCACTCATGCAACCCGACAGAATGACATGACGTCAGTTCAACCCGTCCCACCTGCTGGTTTGCAAGATGGACGGTGTCGGGAGGAAAAGAGAAGTGTCTGTAGTTGTTCCTCTGCGCTGGTATTAATAGGTTCAGTTCCTGGGGGTATAGTTTTTGGAGTTCTGGTAAAATGGGCATGGACTCTGCTAACATACTAGCTTCATGCTGGCTCCACCGTTGGGGTGCAAAAAGGCCGAGTAGTACTTTGACTGAGGGCAGAATGAAGAAACCAGCAGCCAATAGGTGGGGGGATGAAGAAACCAGCAGCCTATAGGTGGGGGAATGAAGAAACCAGCAGCCTATAGGTGGGGACCAAGTTAAGATATTTTCAGGCCTTTGGCTTGAAACTAAGTCATTTATGTAGATTTAAAAGAAATGAACAACTGGGGCCAAATGCTGGTGAGTTAGAGGGAAAAGAGAAAATCTAAATGTTAAGAAATTAGTAACCCCGTGCCACCACCAAAATGACCCAACAATCCTGGATGTTTTGGATGAAGGGAGAACAAACTGGAGTAGCAGTATTTTCTGGGTTTATCCGTGTCTCCGCGACAGGTTTTCTCTTGTTCATGTGGAATCACTCCTGACCCTTGCTACGAAGAGCCATCAGAGAGCCGTGACACTCCATGCTGCAGGGCTGGTGACTTCAACGTTTCAATTCCTGTCCAAGACAAAATTCTAATCCAAATGTTTCTCTTTCATTCCTTCATTTACATCATTAGCTTGTGTCGAAGCTTCTATTCTCATGTGCAAACAATGAGGAAAATTGGAATTTGAAAATCAGCGTAGTCCCTGTACTGACTGGAAAGGAAATGGAATTCACCCAAAGCTGTCTTGGAGGCAGGTCTTAGTGATTCCTCTGCAGCCGGCCTCCCTGTCTGTCTCCTGAACCACCAACTCAGCACCTATCTAAATCATATTGATCCCACAGGTCTGATCTCCTCACGTTTTCCTCCCTGGCCAGACAGACATACACTAGAGACGCACCATGTCACGGTTTCTCAGTAGAGGTTGTTACATTGTAGTCAGGTCTTAATTAGCTCAATGTCAAGTGAATTTGTACAGAGTGTAGATCAGAGTTTTAGAGATTTCCTAGTTAGCGGTTTCACAGTCTTTTCCCTGACTCAAGTCAATAGGTAAATTATAAAGGCTCACACATTGCCAGGCTATTACTCCTATATACATAAACCAATGGACCCAAGCTACCTATGCTAATGAGACCCTGGCTGTGTCTCAGATGGCACCCCATATTCCCTACACCCTATTCCCTACACCCCATTCCCTGCAACCCATATTCCCTACACCCCATTCCCTACACCCCATTCCCTGCACCTTATTCCCTACACCCCATTCCCTACACCCCATT